>JBBIGC010000036.1:6760408-6784072 GCA_037576955.1 Lepidarchus adonis
AGTATAGAGATTTGAGACTGCATAATTGATTTGGTCCAGAGTTAGCAAACCAGATGACTAAAGCACACTTTAATAATGAAAAATAATGAGAAAACAGCAACCACACATTTGCTGATTTTACTGCTTTTATAAAATCTACTTGTGCTGAACCCTTGCAACATACCTAGCAGAGGAGGCATGAGGTTGTTTTGGTCAATGTGCTGCAGGACCTCACTGATGTAAGCTTTGCAGTCTTCTTCTTTTCTAGCAAAATAGCCAAGGGCCTGCTCCCACAGACAAACTTCCTTATCGCCATAAGACTTGCAAGCCTCCACAACCTTTGGGTACTCCTCATTCTGCATGTGGTAGTGCATGATTTGCTGGTACCTGCATAAAAAAAGAAAAGTAAAGAAAACAGAATATTTAATGTTGTCACATTAGCTATTGTGCCTGTTTAGTTGGTCTATCACAAGGACAAAACATTTGGGGCATGAGCACTGTGTGTAATCTGAATGGAACCAATGACCACAAAATGACAAAATATCTGTAAGACTTGTATATGACTTTTACACAGTTTCAGAGTTCCTAAATATTTTTTTTTTCTAAATCTAATTTTTAAAAAATGTCGAATTTGTTGCTCATATACTTTTGGCTTTACTTATAGGAGATCAGCGCATTCTGACTCACAGCTTGCCCTTCTCGTATAGGAAAAGCACCCCCTCTTTGAAATTGTGCATTTGGCAGAGCACCAGAGCCTTGTCAAAAACAGTGTGCTCCCTCCTCAGCAGTGACAATGCTGCCTCCTGCAGGGCTTTCTTTCTCTGGATGTGAAAAAAGAAGCAGAGATAGACAGGTTTTTAAAATGTAATACAAAAATATATATTTTTTTGTAATTTTGCAGCACAAATATTTGATGGACATTACCGGTAAGTTATTGAATGATATTGTTACTGTAATGTAAATATTAGCAGTGTGGGAACTTTACCTCATCATCTTGCTCATGCGCCCAGTCCTGCAGCCGAAGCTCCAGCAGTGTATCATATACACCTTGCGGTGATGATGGTTCCACTTCAATCATGTGCTCAAGGAATGCACGTAGCTCTCGTGGGTTGTTGGCAAAAATTGGGATAAACTCTTCTGAATTGGCCTGAGGGCAGAAAAACATAAGGATAAGTGAGTCTGAGGAAGACCAATTAATATCATGTGACTTTCAAAATCAGTTTAAAAAATTGTCACTTGAATGTCACTGAATTACACATTTAAACATTTTCTTTATTTTTTAAATAAAGATTATTTATAAAATCAGACCAGATTCCAATTAATAGTGTATGAATTAAGGAATTCAGTGAGGTATGAAGGAGCAGATACATGAAAGGCTTTAAACGTAAGAAGAGGCAGCTTGTACTAAATTTCGATATGATATGGGGAGCCAGTGAAGCTTGTGGAGAATGGAGGTGACGTGTTCAGATTTTTGGGAGAATGTGAGAACACGAGCTGCAAAAGTTCTGTATGTGCTGGAGCCTGGCTAATGTAAAGAGTAGAGTGGCACAGCATTTAAGACAGGAAGTTATGAAAGCATGAACAAGTATTTCTGCATCCTTCAGTTAAAGTGACGAGTGGAGATAAGAGGTTTCTGAGGTGAAATGTTCCTTTAGATGTTTCTTTAACTACTTGGTAAATCTTACATGCTAGAGTAAAGGTGCACCACTACATACACATAAAAATAAACTCTCACAGTCATAATGTAATGAACAATGTACCATATTTTCTGCCTTGATTTGGTGTTTGACTAATGTAATAAAATATACAGCAAAGAAACTGGACTTAGGACTTTGAACTTGTCGCAGCTCGCTATTGGGGTGATCAGGGTATTTTTAAATGATGTTTGTAATTTTAACATTTCACAAGGCTGTAGTAAAAGAGCTTCATTTAATAAAAACAATTTTAAATGACGCTTAAAGCATAGTGTAGACTACACTGAAGCAACACATAATGGAAGACACTTTTAAAAGGAGAGAAATTTGCTCTAGACAGCAAAAAGGCATAAATGATTACAGAGAGGGTAACTAAATTCATTGCTTTGGATAAACTGCCAATCAACATGGTAGAAAAAAACAGGTTTTTGCCATTGACCTTCAACACTGCCCTACCAGAGCTTTACAGTATTGTCCACAATAACATACGAGGTATTTTGTCAGATGTAACTGTGATTAGTTGTACCACAGACTTTTGGTGTTCCGATGTTTATCCAGTGTCGATACCCACACTGTATTGTCCCCCATTTTAATTTAAAGTGTACTTTATTGCATGTGCATCTGTTTTACGTGTGTAAAACAATCTAGGACATGCTGGGCACTTGGAAAATACAAAAGAAATTGGTCTGTGTCATTTTGTGGGGTTGTCCGTTGTCATTCTGTCAGTTGTCAAACATACATATTGGATTTTAATAACTACTGTACTTGAAGAGGGCACTGTGAAACTTATCTAGGAACATACAAACATCAGAACAAGATATTTATAATAAAAGGACTTTCAGATTCAAAGGCAAAACATAAAAAAAATAAAAAGCACATAACCCCTAACCTTATTTAAACCCGTCCTGTCAAGACTATCCCGGTCAGTAGAGTCTTGGCTGGGCTGATAGTCAGTACAAAGCCTCTTCAGCAGCACAGTGGTGCTCTCAGGAACATGGTGCATCAGAGTTTTTCCATAGTGCTTCATATTGGTCTCAGCTTGCTCAAATGGCAACCGCCCTATATAACGCAGAGCTTCCTGGTAATTCTGAACAAAGCAAAAAAAAAATACATTAAATTATGCAATAAGATTTCTAATAATGATAAATAGTTCAATAAACTTTTAAAACAAACAAAAAAACCAATATTGAATAAACAATTTTGCACTTTTCCTTTCAAATACAGATCTACAGTTACAATACAGTGTATCTAAACAGTTAAGTGTTCTTTACTAACTATTACCCAAAACTTTAAAGACAGCAACAGCTCTGAAAATAATTTTATTCACCTTTAAATCCTCCAATTGGATCTTCAGGTACCACTCATGATGAAAGTGCTTCTCTGCCAGGAACACAGCATGACTATGGTAACCAGCCTGCCGCAGTACCTTTATGGCTATCTCCACGTCAAAGTGCACTTCACTCTCGCTGCTCTGGAAACCAGAGACAAAAAAGGTCTTACCCACTACGTTTTATAACATCAAGTGTGAAAGGGTCTAAAGCAGCCAATGTCATTGCTCCCTCATGCAGCTACACACCTTAATAAATTCCTCCAGCTTGGAGCTGTCCTTCAGTTTGGTGTAGCAGTTGAGCAGTAATGTGGTGTGATCTGCATTAGCCAAGCACTGTCTATGGAGAGCTTGCAGATAGGCGGTCAGATTGTGTATTCTCTGAGCATCCAAGAACTTACGGATGACATATGAGGGTTCAAGCTTCCCGATGGTCCTACAAAACATGGCAGGTCAGCTTGTGAAAATGAAGCTACTGTTACAATGACTTTTTCTATTTTGAGTTCACTCCCCAAAATGTTAATGTTCTTACCGAATATACTGTTGAATAGCTCCATCATGGTCACCTTTAATGTAGAGGTGATCTCCATACTGCCTGAATATCTCAGACAGGCCATCATTATCCAGATGTTGGCTTTTGGCTAGATTAATTGCCATTACAAACAGATTCTTCTTAAAGAGCATCTAAGTAAAAAATGACAATAACAGTTTAATCTGTTTGGTATCATTAATGTTGCTGGAGTAACAGAGATGTTCAAATGTGCAACATTTAACATGCATCTTTACAAACCCACTGACTTGCAGAATAAATGCATGAGCTGACCTCTAACTTAGTCTGGGTGTCCTTCTCTTGTAGCATAAACATGTTTCCATCTCTCATCAGGATGTAAAATGAGCCCCATTCTGCCAGGACGTCTATGATGTCATCAAATGCGGCACTATAGGCAATGAACTTATTGTCCAGGTCATAAATTGTTAAGACCTGCTTTTCTGAAGGAGATGTCTCTCGGCTCACAAAATCCGGCCTGTAACAGAATTTCACAGCACATTGTACAGTCATATGCAAAAGTTTGGACATCCCTTGATAAATAACAGATTTTGATGACCTTGTAATTGAACAGATGTTAATCCAGTCTCTCTAGGACATGGAAAAATACCAAATATTTTCAGCAAACATTGAAGCATAGTTATTTTTATGCCATAAATTAAACAAAAATTCTAATTAAAAATAGTATGGCACTGTGCAAAAGTTTGGGCACCCTATGAGTTCCAAAGTCTCAGATTTTTAAAAAAGGTTTTAGACCTTAATCAGCTCATAAGATCTGATGCATTAGTAAATATCAGTACCAATTTCAAAGCTTTACAAATACTCTGATTCTTCTGCACACACTTGTTGACACTCAACAACCATGGGTTCCTCTAAGCAGCTGTGTAAGACTATGAAAATCCACCATGGACGACCTCAAGAGACACAAGCTGAAGATTTGGAATTGCCATCACAGTCCCCTGATTTAAACATTGTGTTTTTAATTTTGTTAAATTTATGACAAAAAGTAACTATGCATCAATGTTTGCTGAAAATATTGTGCATTTTTTCAATTTGCTAGAGAGAATGTTTACATATTTTCAATTAAAAAATGACAATAATAGATTATTTATCTAGGGGTGCCCAAACTTTGGCACAAGACTATATTAATAGCATCAAAATTAGGACTTTCAAATTCTCAACTCATATTCTAATGCTATATCTTTAGGATTTAGCTGTGCAAAAAAAGCGGTCATTAACTTGACATGGCAAATTTAATAAAGTTTTGAATTGCATGATGTATTGATTTTTATTTTAATTATTAAATAGCATTTCAATTGTGACCTGCTGGCATCATAGTGGTGTGCACATTAAAAAAAAATCAAGAACAAACAAGGCTCATACACTTTTCTTTTTTTTTTGGCTTTCCCAAAAAAGTGTGTCTGATTTAATGGTCTCCCAAAATAAATGTGAGTACTATCAATCACATGCCAAATGTACCTACAGTAGATTGCATAAAATAACACACAACAACACATTCTACAATGCACTGGGTATTAGTGGTGGTGGTGTGTTGCCCATCCCAATAATATGCCTAGGAAAAACAATTATAAAATTGTATAATTAGTATTCAGAGATTCAGCGTAAACTGAAGGTCAGCGATATATGAGCAGTTTTGGAATTATTTCCACAATTTTTTGGAAATGAGCAATGTAACAAATTTTCTTGTCATATTGAGTTAAACAATTACAGTTAGATAATTTTTTACTTGTTACTTTTGTCCAACATGAAAATATGAATGGACAGCATCACTGTCAAAATTGGTTCAAAATTATGTTCACTTACTCCTTAACAATTTGAATATCTTTTTTGCACATTATGAAGGCTAACTGTAGCTAAAGTAGCCTGCAAACCATAGGTTCCAAAATTTCGCAAACCAACAAGCCATTTTAAAGTCCTCGGAGTCCAAATCCCCCTCTCTGTGGCTGCGTTTTGTTGTGAAGTCTCTGCCATCATGATCAAAAAGTTGCTATTGAATAATCCACTAGTCTCAGCTCAAAGGTTATACGCATTATGTAGTATATTTAGTGCAATAACCAAATCCCATTCAAGAATAATGCTAAGCCAAAGTAGTATTTTTTAAAAATCTAGCTTAAACTGTTTCATTAATGAAAACTCACAATTAAAAGTAAAAGAATCATTAATTTCCTTAACAATAAACTCCATTTTATATGCAGAAATCAGTAGCATAATTACTTTTGAAATTTTTAATTATTAAGTCCAACTAACTACTAATTTTCAGCAACATGCAGAATACTGTATATAAGGGAATCCTACTTGTTAGGTGACTTGGTGTCTCGAGTAAGCAAAAGTAAGTAGCCCCGGTGCCAGTGAGCCAGAATCTTATGCCCATCAAAGGCGAAGCAGGGGCCCCTTTCATCAGGCTGGTATAGATACACACACTCGTCTCCTGCAACAATGAACTGTGAATCCTGAGAAGGGTCCGTGAGGGCAGAACATCGCAGAGCACATCCATGTGTGTCCAGCTCCAATCGAGGATACTCTTTCACTGACAATGTGTAACACTAATAACAAAAAACAAGACAAGCAGCACTGAGAACAGTTTATCACTTCAATTATTCTTGTACATATTAAGCCCAAAGCAACACTTGTTCATACCTGGACTATCTCAAGGGTGGCTACAAACAGGTGTGTGACTTTTCCTGCCTGTCGAAAAGCCAGGCCAGTGATTGGACAGCTTCCCTCATGAAGGGTCAGAGTTTTACTATGCCTGTCTCTAGTGATGTCACCTTTAGTTAACACTACACTGCCATCTGTAAAGCCTGAAAGTAAAAATTCATGATTAGTAATTAAATCGAGATTGTTACATCACAAAGGCTAAGTAAAAACTCATTCAAATAAAATAAAATAAAACATATGAAAATAAATAATTGTAACAAATAATATTTTGTACAATTAAAAGGCAAAAATACAGGAATTGTACCTATTGCCATGAAGTTCAGGTTCTCATGGACACTAAGGCACGACACTTCAGTGGGCTTGTTCCCAGGAATGGCTGGGAATATGCGGGTACACAAAGGACTTCCACTGTCCCTCTTGTCTGTGTTCCATACTTTAACCTGAAGTATACACACACACACACACACACAGACTTTGGCATTATGTATGTGACACTTAATGGGAAAGCTCACAAAAACTTTGCACAATTAAAAGAATAAAGGAAAGGTCATAGACACTGCAGCACCCAGTTCCTAACATAACCACTGCAGAGAAATCTAATCTGTTCATTTCACATTGAATCACTCTGTTGACTTTTACACCCCCTAAGCATGAACTAAAACAAATTAATGTATTTTATTTTGAAGGTAGTTTCAGATCACCAGCATGAGGCATGTTGAACAGCAGCGGTTTTACCAGTGGGTTAATGCCGTGCTCGTCCTGTCCTACTGACACCAGAATGCTGTGCTGCTTCAGCTGAAACAGGTGCGTCACGCGCAGCTTGTACGCTTGGAAAGAGCTCAGCTGCAGTGAGCGTGTTAAAAACCAAATCTGACCGTCCATATGTACACATCAGGAGTTAAGGAAAATGTGAAAATAACGTACGCACTTTAACTGAGGTACGGAGTCGGGCTAATGACTAAACAAGCTAACGTTAGCTAAAATTGTCTCCACAACTCCACTAACAGGCTGTATTATACCACATAGATGAAATAACTCTCTTAATCTGCGGGTGTCATACATTAAGCTTGACGTTTGCCGTGCTTGTTTGTTATATGTAATACTTAATTGTCACAAACTGCTACAGGCTGCTAGCTAGCCACACATACCACAACATCAAACCAGTGTGCACTGAAAGGATATCTCCGAGAACAATGTGTCCCCGGCCTGAATCACAAGCCGATATACCGCTGGGCAAAGCGAAGTTTTTCCCATTCTCACTCGGATCCTTTACAGATTCTTTATCAAAAAATACAAAGCGTCTCCACTGCAAAAACGCAGCCATTTTCTCACCAAGCAACACTCAATATCATGTGACTCAAATTACGGTCACGTGATCACAGTTGGGCGCGGTACCAATGGTGCATTCGGGAGTGTGGTAATACTGCAGAGACACGTTTTTCAGAATAAGAAAACAATTGTTGTTGCTTAAAAATTTATTGTACTGTCGAAGCAATGCTCAGTGCAGAGCTTATCATGTTCACGTAAGCATGAGCTTATATACTGACAGTTATTATATATATATATATATGAGAGACCTATAGTCCAACACAAAGTGAACTAGCTTCAATAAGTTCTGTAACAGCTACTGAACTACAGCGTACTGGAAACACATAACCGCAACACGTTAGTTCAGAAAACTACAAATAGTCGCACAAACATTCGCTTACATCTTTATTACATCATCATATGAACGCCCAGTGTATTTAACGTGGACCAATCAAATGCGCGCATGTGTAAAGGACCCTGCACTTACATTGTGCCTGGAACGTGGACCAATCAGAGCGAGTCCTTTGGCCTTGAGGGGGCGGAGCCAGCGGTTTACCGGATTCAGCGCTCTGCTCGCGGAGCGGCGCGTCGTGTGGATCCAATGAGATCACGCCGCGTTCAGGGCCCGATGGCCACTGCGAGCCGGTGACTGAAAGACGGAGATCAAAAAGCCGCTGTAGTGTGCGCATAAAGAGCAGTTGACTCATGAGTTCTCTTCTGTCGCCATTAATCTGAAGATTGCAGAGTAATATTTTGTACGTTTAGTGCACGAATAAAGCCTTTCTTATTGTTCACCTGTCATACTGAGGTAACTTATACCGGTCGTTTAGCTCACATATCAAACTTCTGTCGCTCAAGGTAAGTTTCATGGCGTTTAAGTTTTTTAGCTCGAGATTTACAACTTGAATGTTTGGTGAAATTTGCTTGTAGACAACATTAATTATGTTTTATCCATGTTTGCATCTTTTAGCTAGCGTTACAGGATGTAATTAGCAGTTAGCATGCATGTGATCCTGTTAGCTAGCTGAGCTAGTTTACCTCAGCTGCTCAACAACATTAATGTCTAAGTTTAGTAATATGTGGCCTAGAGTAGTGTGCTTATCGCCGCCACTCGTCTTACAGCATGTTACTTTGCCTAGTTTTTGTTAAAGGGGTGGTATAAGCCCCAATCTTAGACACCAGGCTGCTCCAGCAATGTAGATGTCACTATTAGACAAAGACAGTAATACCAGAAGTTTCCACACTTAAGGTTCACAGTTAAGAATCTGCTAATTGATATTAGCAATAAGCTACAAAATCACTCCTTTGCGTACTAATAATATTCACAGCACTGGAGCAATAGCTGTGTGTTAAATGTGGATGCATGAGCACGAGTATATTACGTCCACGTGTTTTCACGTTTTTACGTCTGTGGGCAGGAGCAGGCAAATAAGATGTAGTCTCCAACCCATTTAGTGATCACAACATAGCAGAGAGTAAAGGCAGTGGACATTCTTTATTGTATAGTGGTTTAATCTTAAGTGCATGCAAGAATAAACTTAAAAAAAGAGAAAAATTACCTGACTGCACCTGTAGCAGGTACTTTCCTTCCAGCCCATGGACACGTGGGTAGACAACTTTGTCATATATTATACTTAGATGATGCAAGATCAGCACTGTAATGATTTGTTTCTTGAGGCACATTCCATTTGTTTCAGTCCATCTGAATGAATGACATTTAAATGACTAAACCCAAAATAGTGAGTACACAAAGTAAAGTAAATTTTGTTTTGTCTCACTTCAAGGTTACCATGAGGGAAAAGCAGACATTATGGGCAATGTTTTGCCTCGCTTTAGCTCTTCTGCCTTCTCCAACAGGTAAGGTGTACACTGCAAGCACTGTATGTTAAGATTTCCATGGATTTTGACGAGGATAATATTTTGATGATAGAACATATTCTTCAGATTGAAAATGTTTTGGTTTCATTGTTGAATGTGTTATCCACATTTTGCTACGTTACCTCTTTTACATAGTGTTCATTCTTGTTTCTGGAATGTTTTGAGTCTCATTATCTTTGGTTTGTAATATTTTTTTTGTTAATTTGAATAGCTGATTTATTAAAGGTGTCCTGATGTTTGTACTTTAACAGCTTCAGTAGCTGTGATGTCTGTTGACCTGGGGAGTGAATGGATGAAAATAGCTATAGTTAAACCTGGAGTGCCAATGGAAATTGTTCTAAACAAGTAAGAAACAAAAGAACATGTGCATTCCTAACATGATTTATTTAAAGTGCATTCCTTTCTGAGAGTTTATTTTTGGTTGTTTCAGAGAGTCCAGAAGAAAAACTCCAGTAGCTGTGTGCTTAAAAGAAAATGAAAGACTTTTTGGAGATGGAGCTCTGGGAGTGGTGAGTCTAAACACAATATTTCTCCTTTATACTTGGTCAACTAAATTTTGAGAATCCCTCATTTTAATTATGAGGTAGTGACCTCAGTTTTTATCATTGCAGTCTGTGAAGAATCCCAAAGTGGTGTACAGGTTTCTCCAGAATCTCCTGGGGAAGACTGCTGATAACCCACAGGTTGCGCAGTATGAGAAACACTTTCCTGAACACCAGATACAGAGAGAAGAAAAAAGAGGAACAGTGAATTTCAAATATAATGAGTAAGGATCCTATATGTGGGTAACATCCTTAAGTCGTTTGTATTTTGCAGTATAAAATGGATTTAAAGCGTAGAGTCACGTTCTGTTTTTATGCGCCCCAGGGATATGCAGTACTCTCCAGTGGAAATCTTAGGCATGGTTCTGAATTACTCTCGTGGCCTGGCTCAGGATTTTGCAGGTTTGCCTATTCAAATTTACCATTACCAGTCTGCAGAAATTCTGCAGTAACAGAAAAGCGAAATCTGATGGCATTCTTCTAGAAATGTCTTTATCCTTGTCTCCACAGAACAGCCAATTAAAGATGCAGTAATCACCGTCCCAGCCTTTTTTAACCAAGCAGAGCGTAGGGCAGTCTTACAGGCTGCCCAGATGGCTGATTTGAAAGTCCTTCAACTGATCAATGATAATGCAGCTGTGGCTTTAAATTATGGGGTTTTCAGGAGGAAAGACATCAATTCAACTGCCCAGGTATGTTAAATGATGGCAATGGATACAGTGTTCACAACTTTCACTGTAACCCAAATGTAGCCCATCAGTCAAAGCGTTTTTGGTCAGTATTAATCTTGTCAATTAAATTATGTATAAATAATTTTTTATAATTATTCAATTTTTTAATGCAGTCAACAATACTGTCATCTATAAATGAGATGGTGCAAACCCCTGTATTATCTGGAACAGTGGTTCTTAACCTGGGTTCGATCGAGAGTCGGTCTCAGGGGTTCGGCAGAGCCTCCGCCGCGGAGGTCCGGACACACCTGAATTATGGTGTAAATTCGTGATGACACACCCCGCTTGGCCATCACTGGCTGCAGATGATCATGCTACACTGTTTGGCCAATCAGTGCTGCGGGGAATTTAGCGCTCAGTAGTCAACGTGTGACTGTCGTGGTAGTACTTTGTGTGATTTTTTTTAATTAATTTATTTTTTTGTTAACATTTTAATCCATACTAACTATGTCGGGCAAAAGAAGAAAGTGGTTGGACGAATATGTACAACATAGATTTACATGTATCACAGAATGTGATGGGAGTGAGCGTCCTATCTGCATGATTTGCAACTCTAGTCTCGCACCAGCAGAACTGTGTTGGTTTTGATCTTTGAACAAGGTGATGTTCATGCAAAAAACATTTCTATGTCTTGAATTTGGAAAAAAAAATATTTTTTTTATTTATTTATTTATTTTTATTTTTTTTTTAACTAAAGAGGGGTTCGGTGAATGAGCATATGAAACTGGTGGGGTTGGGTACCTCCAACAAAGTTAAGAACCACTGATCTAGAATCTAGTTCATTTTATTTGACTGCAAAAGCCAGAGAACTAGTATTTGCATTGTTTCCAAGACAATATAAAGCATTAGTTTTGTGCAGAGTGCATACCTAAGTCATGACACACTTGCCTTGTTTATAATAAAACCTATTCAGAATAATCTCAGACCTTGCCTTGTTAGATTTGTATTCTTTTCTCTGCAGAATGTGATGTTTTATGACATGGGATCAGGCAGTACGACGGCCACTATTGTCACTTATCAGACAGTGAAAACCAAAGACACTGGCACTCAGCCTCAACTTCAGATCCGTGGAGTTGGGTGAGTTTTTCTTTAATATTTCTCTTCAGCACACGTAACGTATTGGAAGGATGAGATGGGTGCACAAATTCCCAAAAAGGCTTCTAACCGTTCTTGTCTTTGGCGTGCAGTTTTGATCGGACGCTTGGAGGCTTTGAGATGGAGCTGAGACTGAGGGACCATCTGGCTAAAATTTTTAATCAGCAGAAGAAATCAATGAAGGATGTGAGGGAGAACTTGCGTGCCATGGCCAAGCTGCTGAAGGAAGCTCAGAGACTAAAAACAGTGCTGAGTGCCAACGCTGAACATGTTGCTCAGGTAGGAAGGAGCTGAACACACACAGCTTTCAACACACAACATGAATGCATGTGCCTGCTTCAGTGCCTTACTTTAACCATTTAAAATTGAATTACTTTTTCAGTTGTGATCGTTGTGTTTGTGCGGATTTTGCCTTAAGTGTTTGTTCCAACTCAGTCTCCATATTTTACTTTGACAGATTGAGGGTCTGATGGACGACATCGATTTTAAAGCAAAGGTGACCCGTGCTGAGTTTGAGGCTCTGTGTACTGACCTATTCGATAGAGTGCCTGGGCCAGTTCAACAGGCACTCACTGCTTCAGAGATGTCTTTGGTGAGGAGCTTTACAATAAAATGTGACCTTTTACTTCTGTGTTGCTCAGTGCCTTTTATTAGTACAATGGTTAAGTTTAACACCTCTTTTTGGTATGTGATGATAAAATGTGTTAAGTATGCTGTTTGTCCTGCAGGATGAAATTGAGCAGGTCATTCTAGTTGGAGGAGCCACACGAGTTCCCAGAGTTCAAGAGGTCCTCCTCAAATCAGTGGGAAAGTAGGTTTTATTCAATTGCTTTTTGCTGTAAACGGGCACTTTTACATTAATAAAAGCTTGTGATCTCTAACCAAAAACAAGCATAGTAATAAGAAAAGAGACCTGGGAGAAGTTCATCTGTTACACACTACAATTTCTGTCCAGCAGGTGGAACTAATGAGCTAGAACTCCAAATTTAGACCAACGTATAGTTCTAATTGTCTTGTAATAATCTAATCTGTCCTGTCTCTGTAGAGAGGAACTGGGGAAGAACATAAATGCTGATGAAGCAGCAGCTATGGGTGCAGTGTACCAGGCCGCAGCTCTCAGTAAAGCATTTAAAGTCAAACCCTTCCTTGTCCGAGATGCAGCTGTTTTCCCAATACAGGTGAGGAAGGAAAGACTCAGTTCTTCATTTTAACATGTGTGATGACCACAAACGATGCTGAAATGAAACCGTTTTGCCACAGCACATTTCTAGCATGTGTGCCGGTTCGGTCACTCCATTTAACTTTTTTTTTTTTTCTCTGTGTAGGTGGAATTCAGCCGTGAGACAGAAGAGGAGGATGGTGTAAAAGGAATTAAGCACAACAAGCGCATTCTGTTCCAGAGAATGGCACCATACCCCCAGCGCAAAGTCATTACTTTTAACCGCTACAACGATGACTTCTTTTTCTACATCAACTATGGAGACCTTAGCTTCCTCAGCCTGGATGACCTGAAGTAAATTTACTGCAGAACAGCCTATGAAAAGTTATTACTAGTACTGATTTGAAGGGTTAGACCAAATTAAAAGCACTGACTGACTGTTTTCCCTCTCAGGATGTTTGGCTCTCAGAATCTGACCACAGTGAAACTGTCTGGTGTTGGCAGCAGCTTCAAGAAGCACTCAGATGCCGAGTCCAAAGGAATCAAGGCTCATTTTAACATGGATGAGAGTGGTGTGCTCATTCTAGACCGGGTCAGTTACGTATGGTTTGGTTGCACATCTTATCGGTTTTTCAAAAAGCATTTCACAGTAAGAGTGATCTAAGATGAGTATCTGTAGCTGAGATTTCCATAGCAGTTTTTATCTGCTTAAAAGCTTTAAATGTAACCTTTCTTATGATTTAAAATGGCATTCTAAATATATTCTGTGCTGCAGGTGGAATCTGTGTTTGAGACCATTGTCGAGGAGAAAGAGGAAGAATCAACTCTCACTAGTAAGTTCTATGTTCTATGAAACTGTTCTGTAATTGTGCAAAGAAAAGAAATGTGATTATCCATCTGTAATCTGGGCACTCTTAAGTATAAAAATGTTTTCTCTTAAAGAACTAGGTAACACTATTTCCAGCCTATTCGGTGGTGTAAGCTCAGAGCCGAGTATCAATATAACCGAACCCGTGCAGGTAAACCAGATTTTGCACACCATGTGCCTGCAAAAATATGACCAGATGCCAACAATGTCTAAAGGTCAGGTTTTGTTGTAGGATGAGGAGGAGGTTCCTTCTGAAGCCAACAAAGATCAAGATGAACCAGTGGAGAAACCAGAGGAATCTGCCAAGGAGAAACCGGAGATGGAGGAGACGAGTCAAGGAGAAAAAAATGGAGAGTCTCAGACGGAGGAGAAAAAAACTGATCAAGAAGGGTCTGACAAAGAGCCTCAGGTGAGAAGATCTTCAATTAATTGTTACTGTCTGTATTAAATGTAGTGCAGTGTAAGGTGACCTGGCAATTGGTATATCAGTTTGCCTGTGTTTTTTAATTATCAATGTCTTGGTGTCAATGTCACCAATGTCAATGTTGTGGCTCATAAGATTTCATTTGGGCCTTCATGTGATTGGATTCAAGAGCATTAGAATAAAGCCATAAGCTGAACCAGACCGTTACTTCTGAAACTCAGTTTCATGAAACACAGTTCAATATTTTTAGGGGTGCACGATCAAGTTTAGCACATTTTTCTAAAAACAGACCATCACAAGCTGATATTTAAAGGGGTAAAAACTTAGTGCATGTAAGTGTATTTATAAACTGCTGCTACATTTGTACCAAAATATCATGCCATATTTCTGTATGACTTATTTTGGTAAATAGCCAGTCACCTAATTTTCAGTGAGAACTTTGATTCATGGACTTTTAAAAGGCAACTGCTTTTAAGGAGCTTAGTGTTGCTGAGTTGGGCACCCGAAAATACGGAAAATGTGTTTGTTGTAGTATCATCCAGTATCAATGTGAAGAAATTTCTAAAACTAGTCAGACAACCCATTTTAACAATTAAGTAACGTTTTATCTTTCTGCTTTTAGGATTTGTGTGGAAAATTTATGATTAGCATCCATTTCCACATAAAAATGACCTTAAAGACTTTCATTTATTTATTGTCATGTTGCATGTATGAAGTCTTCAAACATGAACAGATTTTAGAATGGAAACTATCCGTTTGTTAAAAATGTTAATATGATTAAATTGCATGCTACAAATAAATGCCAATGAATTCTGAAATATGTCAAAGTGGTAATGTAGTGATTACGTATGAAATTTCTGAACATTGTTCTGATCAAGCAGGAAGAAAAGGAAGCAGAGAAATCAGAGAAGTCTTATGAAGCAAAGGAGGAAGAAAAGGAGGCAGACAAGAAACCCAAACCCCAGAAGAAAAGTAAAATATCTGTCGATATTGGGGTGGAGCTGGAGGTTAATGATGTGCGCGATCCCAGCTCAGAAGACATTGATGCCTCCATAAAAAGGTAAGTGTTTATCCATCAATGGGCTATGCTTACAATGGCATGAAGACATGGGTGAAATACAGTGACATTAAATAATTTAGGCCTTCTTTTTTCTTTACTTTTTTATGTCAGGTTGCAGGACCTTACTGACCGAGATCTAGAGAAGCAAGAGAGGGAGAAGACCCTGAACAGCTTGGAAGCCTTTATTTTTGAGACTCAGGTATAACCTTTTACTTGCCGTTGTGGTTAAACCCATTCAGCACAGTGATATAGTTATTGTAGCAAAACAATGGCATATAAAAATGTTCCCCTCTTCCCTTTACAGGACAAGCTGTACCAAGATGAATACCTGATTGTGGTGACTGAAGAGGAGAAAGAGGAGATTTCTGAAAAGCTGAGTGCAGCATCGGCATGGATGGATGAGGAAGGCTATACAGCAAGCACCAAAGAACTGAAGGAGAAGCTGTCGGAGTTGAAGAAGCTGTGCAAGGGAATGTTCTTTCGAGTTGAAGAGAGGAAGAAGTGGCCAGACAGACTGACAGCGCTTGACAGCATGCTAAACCATTCCACAATCTTCCTCAAGTGAGTTGTAGCTCAGACTTTTTATTTAGTACTGGATCAAGCTGTGTACACCATGCCAGTCTGAGAGGTGTAATTGATTCAGTTTTTGATGTCTCTTAATTGTAACATGTGCAAAAGTCTTCCTGGCGCTTGTCAATATAAAATGATCTATTTGGCCTTTATTTTTGTTGTTGTCTGTGGTGTACATTGAATTTTTTAAATACTCATGGTCATTAAGAAAAATGGCATTATTACATATATATTTAAGGTGGGCTTGAGCTGTGTTGGAATCTTTATGCTTCTCTTTTTTTTTTGGCATAATGAAATACCGAAATTGCTTTTTAGGTGTCTGAATTACGGACTTGTTGCCGAACACCTCATAATGCCTTAACATTATTTTCATGTATTGGGATTTGGGGAAGAACAAAAATATGCTAAAGTGCCAATGTTTTTTGCCTTTTTAGAATTCTGATGTGCATTAACACTTATGCTTCCTGGTCAAATGTAAGCTTTAATTGTGTAAATGGACTTCTTACATTTATAACTTATATAAATGTATATAAACTTATATTCTTATAAATTATAACTTTGTGATAAATGCTACAACCATGTCAATTACTATGCTGTCAGAAGAATATATGTCTAAGCAGTTTAATGATTTTTGATTTTTTTTTTTACTTTTTAAATTTCATTTAGGGACTTTGGTTAGTGACTTTTTAAAATCATCATTAGTTTTATTTCTAACATTTGCATAAGACAACCCCTATAAAATGTGCACCATGTCACTATATTGGTTTTTAATGGTTAATTGAGCATTGTTTTCCTATGTAGGAGTGCTAAAATGATTGCAGCAGATGACCAGATTTTTACTGAAGTTGAGCTCAAGACTTTAGAAAGAGTAATCAATGAGACTACGGTAAGCAAAAAAATGGCTAATGTCAAAATTTAAACATTTGTCAGGTTTTATTAACATTTCCAGCTTTTACTTAAGTGTGAGCTGATAATTTGGCAACATATCCTTGTAATTTAATGATGTCATTATGTTGCTTTTTGCAGGACTGGAAGAACGAGACCGTGGCTGAGCAGGGGAAACGCTCTCCTACCGAGAAACCCATTCTGTTGTCTAAAGACATTGAGGCAAAGCTGTCACTCTTGGACCGGGAGGTGAACTACTTGCTGAACAAGGCTAAGTTTGCCAAGCCAAAGCCCAAGCCAAAACCTAATAACAAAAACTCCACCAGCACAGAGAATAAAACCAATAGTACAGATTCTGAGGAAGTCATTCCTCCCAAAGATGAGACGGGTAAGAGAACATGCTGTTTGGGTGTGTGTGAGATTACCCCCACACCCTTTTTTGGGCTGTGGTTTTGCTATCTACTTTGAGATTGGTCTCAACATGCTTTAATGTTGCAGAGGCAAAGCCAGCAGAGGAGCCCCCAACCGAGGAGCATGAAAAGGAGACCGAGCAAAAAGCAGCAGTAGAAACAGAAGGCACAGGCAAGTACACGAGTAGATTAGATGTACATTAGTTTGAGGAACTAGACCGGTGGCCATATTTGTTAGACTTCAGAGTTCTGATCTACAATAAGGAACATTTATTCTTTATAATTTTACTTCCCCCAACTATTTTCTCTTTTGAGAGTCCTGATCAACACTGTCTCAAATGATTTTTGACTCTCTTCGCTGATTTGAGATTTCATTGCTCAAACCTGATCTAAAACTCCTGAAACAGAAATGGACCTGTTAATATTGATGTCAGTCTGGTGGTGTTCTCAATGGGTTTTTTAATATATAGATGCCAGTGTAGACTCACATGCTTGTTCTATAGTGCAAGCTGAATTAACATTTAAGATGCAATTACGGCGATATTCATCACTGCAGAATGCTTAATGTGTATATGAGCTTCTAACCAAGCAGTGTTTTTGACAAAATTGAGCTCCAGGTGAGTGTAACTGGGTTCTATGTATCTTTCTCTCTCTCTCTCTCTCTCTCTCTCTCTCTCTCTCTCTCTCTCTCTCTCTCTCTCTCTCTCTCTCTCTCTCTCCAAATTCAAGAAGTTGCTTTGGTCAGTCTTTAATTGAATCATTGAAGATACAGATTCACTAATGTTTTATAGGTCCCATATTCTGTTTTTTGTACCAACAATATACATTAAATCCTCCTTCGTTCTCTCATGATCATATATCCTCTGTTTATTATTTGAACATGATGTTAATCATACCTTTTTAAGACCAGTATGTGATCTCTGACTGACCACCTTGTAATGTAGCTTTCTGACATTCATTTTTTTACAGATTAGTTGACATATATTGACTATGTATATGAACCTTTTGGAAAACCGTACAGTATTTACATAGATTAAGCTTCCTTAATTAGAGATTTGTTCTTGAATATTGAAATGCATCACTATGTAGCAGTACGATCACAAGACAAGTGTTCAGAGCATGCAGCCCTAATTAACACTGCATCCCCCTCTTTTTTCTGTTTCTTTGTTTTACAGAAACATCGGAGAACATTGATTCAGAAAACCATATATCAGATGAATTATAACAACTGGAACTCCTTGTATTTTGTTGTCTATTTATTGACTGTGTTGAAGGTTTCATTCTGCATTGTTTCTGTTCCCACTGCAACACCAGTATCATCAGTTCAGCTTAGATCAGGGGTGTTGAACTCTGATCCTGCAAGGCGAGTTTATGTAGAGTTTGAGTTTTTTGCTTAGACACACCTGGTTCAAATCACCTGTTCATCGCCAGGCTGAGTGAGTATGTTTTGAGGAGGGAATCTAGCAATCTGTGGATACCAGCCTTCCAGGACCGGAGTTTGACATCCCTGGCTTAGATCATGTCAATGATTTTGTTAAGTGCAAACTACTCGAATTCCAGAGGAAAAAAATTGGAATTCTAGCTAAGTGTAGATTTGTCTTAGCTGTGAAGTATGTGCACTGTGGCCAGTTACCTACCCTCTCTGAGTACAAATGTTCATATTTGGCTCTTTCAGCAACCACAGATGACTGATCTCACCCCTTACAAAGTTTTTTTTTTTTTTTTTTTTTGGCAAATATTTTAACTTTTTTTTTTTTTTTTTCTGGAAATTTCAATCCAAAATTTGAAATCTGATGACAGATTTTTGAATTGGCTATAAAACTTTGCAAACCACCTAGGATCATGTTAACGGGATTATTTAAGCACTTATTCAGTTCCGTAATTTTCACTTTCAGTCATCCAGCACCGTCCAAATCTTAATAAAAAGGTTTTAAGAAGATACATCTCCTTTCCTCAGCTTGATGCCTCTGCTTAAATGTATGTGTCTATGAAATCATAAATGTTTATCAGAGTGATTCTATGACAAATACCAGCCATTTGCCCTTATTTAAATTAATTTGAAGTGCATGGAGATCACATGCTGCACTATTGTTCAGTATTCATTCTCATCATGTGACTGCACTCCCTCGAACGGCCCTCACGTGTGTGTGTGTGTTGTGAAAATATGAAACGTTCACGTGCATTGCCAGGGGATTCCTTTAGGACATGTTGACTGCACTGACATTTAAGGAATTTGTGGCTTTATTTTTTTCATGACACCATTTGCTGGACAAAAAAGTGCAAACCCTTCATTCACTCATTCCTCAGCTTCTGTTCTTTTGTTTCATTGTCCTTGTGTTGCCTGTCTGCTCAGAGAAGAGTATCTAATGTCTGGGAAAGGGATATTTCATTTCTAAACTGTTAATAAAATCTTTTTTAAAATCTCTGTTCATGTCATGCAACCTTACAGTATTGTTATTTACAATTAAGTTGGAAATATGATCTGCTTTTAAACATTTTACATAGAAAATTGAGGAACAAAAACATTGGTCAGCAGGGAGCATAGGAACAGCCTTATTAGGGTTTGACATTGTGTTTTCAACGTCTAAAAGATGTTGGAGCTATATAGGAAAGCTGCAGTTTTGATGTTCCATAGGTTCATATTGATGATGACAGGCCATGGCATGAAGCTTATGACAATTTAATAATTATCTAGAGTCCTTTCATTGCAATTAAGTCAAGTTTATCACAAAGTGCAGTACAACAGTAAAATAAAATAAAAATAAAAAACATCAGTCATTCCTGAAGATTCTAACTCCCCTAATTGATGAATTATCAAACAAGTGATTAGTGCGGTAAAACTGGTAAACCACACAAAAAAATTGTATTTAGATTTTTAAACTTGGATTAATCGTGACATGGAATGTGATCATGAACACTATTTTTATAGTGAGTGAGAATTCTTATTCACAGATAAGATAAACCAGAGCTATTTTACAATTGAGCATTTTATATCTAATATATATTACACACACTGTATTTCCAAATGTTTTCACTCACCCATCAAAATAATTAAATTCAGGTGTTTCAATCACTTCCATGGCCACAGGTGTGTAACGTCTACCAATGCTTCTACAAACATTTAAGAAAGAATGGGTCGCTCTCACGAGCTTAGTGAATTGCAGCGTGGTATTGTGACCGGATGCCATCTGTGCAAGTCCAGTCATTAAATTTTCTCATTACTCAATATTCCACAGTCAACTGTCAGTGGTATTATAACAAAGTGGAAGCAATTGGGAATAGCAGCAACTCAGCCACGACGTGTTTGGCCATGTAAAATGAGAGCGCGGTGTCAGTGGATGCTGAGGCGTACAGTGAGCAGAGGTCGGCAACTTTCTGCAGAGTCCACAGTGCGTAGAAAGCTTCATGGAATGGGTTTTCATGGCCGAACAGCTGCATCCAAGCCATGCATCACCAAGTGCAAGGCGTCGACTGCAGTGGGGTAAAGTGCTGCCACTGGACTTTAGAGCAGTGGAGATGCATTCTCTGGAGTGACGAATCATGCTTCTCTATCTGGCAATCTGATGGACAGGTATGTGTTTGGCAGATGCCAGGAGAATGGTACTTGTTTGACTGCATTGTCCCATGTGTAAAGTTTGGTGGAGGGGGGATTATGGTGTGGGGTTGTTTTTCCGGAGCTGTGAAAGGAACTCTGAATGCTTTAGCAGCTTTGTGGAAACAGTTTGAGGATGGCCCCTTCCTGTTCCAACATGACTGCACACCCGTGCACAAAGTAAGGTTCGTAAAAACATGGAGAGTCTGTTGTGAAAGAACTTCACTGGCCTGCACAGTTCTGAGTTCTGACCTCAACCTGATAGAACACCTTTGGGATGAATAAGAACGAAGACTGTGAGCCAGGCCTTCTCGTCCAACATCAGTGTCTGACATATGATTATTCAAGGTTACGTCGATAGCTCCTTAAAAAAAATTGTGTTTGTGCTCCAAGTTGTTGTGAGGTTTGGTGTGTTTCCTGGTGAGCAATGCATTGTGGTCTCTGTAGTGTCTGGTGCTGAAAAATAGGTGGAAAGACAGTTGCTTTCTGGGACTAACTGCAAGAGCACATACGGTAGTAGAATGCAGTCTAAATGCTTTATGGTAATATGGCGAGACTGGTGTTTGCTATTTGCAAGAGTTCCAACTTATGTCGAAAATCGACTTAGAAATAAAAACCCGGCGTAACTCGAGAACCCCCTCTATATATAAATGGGGGAGAACTGAAAGGAGTGTAACCAGGTGTTAGTCAACATAAGCAACCAAGTAATGTAATAAAAAATTCCTTCAAATTGCTGATATGTGTTTAAGAGGACCACCTCCCACATCATGTCATCAAGTGTATGGGAGGTGAGCCGTTCTATTTATCTTTTTGTGTACCTATATATATCTATATACAAATATTTGCAAACAAAATTACTGGACAGGCACTAGATATTGGTGTCCCCATGAAAACACACACAACATGCATCAAAATCACTCTTGAACTACTTCAAAAACTGACCAAGAAACAATTTAAATGGCCATATGTAATTAGCTCTTACAAGACTTTAATGAATTTTTCAAGTTAGAATTAGCCAAACATGTGCACCTACAATGCCCCATTCACCACCCCAACATGTAAAATTCACCAAGAAAATTTTGTTTATCAAAGTTGTAGAAATATGTCATATTTAAGTTTGTTCCATGCAGAACAAGTTGGGGTGTCCCATCTGCATGTGTATGTGTAAAAAAAATAAATACTGTTTAGTTTTTTTTTAGATATTGTTTACATGAATAGTGTCCATCTAAATTAGTCTAGTTTAAGATTTAATAGTACAGTATTTTTCATTTGATAGTGCCTTAAGTATCAAACACTGAACACATTCCGTGGTGTAGTGAATTATGGATACATATTGTGCAAAATAAAACCATAAAAACAATCTTGTATGCAAAAATAAAAGAAAAAACAATATACACACACATACACACACACACATTTCTGGTAACTGAACACATCAATTTTTTAGGACATTTCAAATCAGATGATGTTTTAGATCACATTTATGCAGAAATATAGAAAATTATAAAGAGTTTATCAATTTTCACATTTTCTGTATATAAAATGTATTAAGCACCTGTTCTTTCTTTCTCACCACAGTACCTCTACTCATTGTTTGTTCTTTAATTTATCATGCCATTTCTATGGCCTGGACTGAGAGAAGAAACATCAAAACTACTTATTGTAGACACTTAAATCTGATTGGGTGTTGCATTTTTATATGCAGCTTCAACATATTCAGCTAAATAAACAATTTCAACTTCATCACTGTAACTGAGGACTAACTTGAACTTATTAATATACCAAATACTGTTCTTCCCAAAGAGAAATGAAGACTTCTCCATCATCTATAAACTTATTTCAGTTTTTTGTTTTTTATTAAAATAAATGTCCTTTAATTTTTTTATTGGAATTTTAAATTCAGGATATACAGTTTTATGCAAAGGTTTGGGCACCCCTTGATAATTTACAGATTTTGTTGATTTTTTAATTGAAAAGACACAGCCTATATAGGACATGGAAAACATACACAATATTTTCAGCAAACATTGATACATAGTTACTTTTCATGCTAAAACAAACAAATAAATAAATAAAATCATTATTATGGCACTGTGCAAACATTTGGGCACCCTAAGAGTTCCAAAGTAAATATCAGCTTGTGCAAATTTCAAAGCTTTACAAATACTCATGCTTCACATTGGCATGCTTGTGGACTCTCAACAACTATGGGTTAGCTGTGTAAGACTCTGAAAATGTAAGTTATTGATACCCACAATGCAGGAGAAGCTACAAGAAGATAGCAAAGCATTGTCAGCTTGCAGTTTCCACAATGAGAAATATAATTAAGAGATGGAAGTTCAGGGTAACTGTGAAGGTCAAGATTAGATCTGGAAGACCAGGAAAACTATCGGAAAGAACTACTCATATGCTGGTCAGAAAGATAAATCAAAACCCCCCAGTCAACCGCAAAACCCCTGTAGGAAGATTTAGCAGACTCAGGAGTGGTGGTGCACTATTCCACAAGACCTTCATGGAAGAGTCAGCAGAAGAAAATCTTACCTGTATCCCCATCATAACATCCAATGTCAGAAGTATTTAACAGAACAGCTACAGAAGCCTGATGCATTTTGGAAACAAGTGTTGTGGACTGATGAAGTTCAAATAGAATCTTTGGCCACAATCAGCAAAGTCATGTTTGGAGAAAAAAGGAGCAGCATTTCATGAAATGAACACCTTGACAAACATTAAGCGTGGGGGTGAATCTACCATGCTTTGGGGCTGTGTTGCAGCCAGTGGCACAGGAAACATTGCACGGTGGAAGGAAGAATGGATTCCACTAAATACCAGCAAACTTTGAAAGCAAACATCACATCATCTGTAAAAAAGCTGAAGCTGAAAAGAGGATGAGCTTCTACAACAGGACAATGATCCTAA
>JBBIGC010000036.1:6810742-6822474 GCA_037576955.1 Lepidarchus adonis
ATCAAAATGATCAACATTTTTTTTTTTTTTTATTATTATTATTTCTTTGTTTGTTTGTTTTATTTATTTTTTATGTGGACTGAGTGGACTCGGTTATTGATCCATTTCAAAATCATGTTTGGATAAAAAACAAAACAATAAATAATATAGTTACTATATATATATATATATATATATATATATATAGAAAAATATAATATAATAAAATAGAAAAGAACATCAACTTACTTATACGCTAATTCAAGCAGTTTTCTAACCAGTACACAACAAGAGGTTAAGAAATAACATTTCTATTGTGCCCAGAAGTTAAAGTACCTACGGTAAAACTGTGAAACTGAACTTGGACTACATCACTCAGCGTCATATAAGGTGTGAGTGGTCAGTAGGTTAAAAAAAAAGAAGAAGAGAGAACCAGTGCATGACCGAAATGCCCCTGCAAGATCAAAAATACATTGTTGAGTGGGAAAGACTATGACAATCTGGTGATGTCATGGAAGTGTTGGTGTATACGACTATAAGTGTAGTGAGAGAGGAAGTCAGCTTCAGACTTCAAGAATGGAGAGTAAACAGAGCTTATGTATTCATGCACTTCTGTGGATCTTAGGAGGTATGTAAATGTGTTTAAAATTTAAAGAATTGTATACTACAAGATGTTATTATACTATTTTAATTCAGTCATTTAAGGGCAAATGTGTTACTCTGTTGACATACTGAAATGTGTTCTCAGGTTTATGCGCTGACATCGAGTTTAGTGTCTAAAAAGCAAAAGTAAAATCCAAAACACAGATATTAATAAAGTGCGATATATTTTGAGTGGCATATCCAGTCACTAGTCACTTTAAACGGCTTTTTAAAATACTGTAATATTAGAATTATATTTGTATATGTTTTCTTTCATCTGTAAGAATGAATATTGCATTGGGATTGAGTTGCAAATGAAAATAGCCAAAAAAAGAAATAAGAGGAAAGCATTTTACCAGATTGTTATCTTTTCTTTTCTGCTTTGACACACATTTCAATATCTTTCTAACCTTTTACTACACTGTAACACTGAACGGAAACCACAAAAAGAAAGCTGTCTGCTAAGAGATGTTCAGAAAGAGAACAGACCTATTTGTGAACTCGTACCCAATAAGCTAATATGCTCCATCTATCAAGTGTTACCCTGCAAATGCAGCTCAGTACAAAGTTATAGCAGAGGCGTCTTGTCACCCACTCTTCAGTTTTGAGCATATGGCTATAGAAATGACACCTACATCAAGCTGGAGAGTACAGCAGTTCCTGAGGCATCAGTGTGTTCTTGCATATTCTCATGACCATAAGAAAAACACACCTACAGTAGGTTGGAGGTCACAAAGATTTCAATGTGTTTTTGCAAGTTCTACATGATGGGCGAATCTCAACGCCACCGTTTCCTGTTAGAGAGTGTCACAGTGGCAAGTTCCTCCCTACCTGCGGCATTCTAACCACAGGCAAATATATCGACCACTCTCAGCTCGCTCTCACACTTGCTCGTACAGTCACCTTCTCCTTCCTGTCTGCAGACCCCCAGTAATGAGAGCAAAGTTATGAGTAAGTGTTGAGTGAGTGGAGACTATGCCCCCCTATGTTCCATTTAGCAGTGACATTTTAAAACTCTTTTTTAACCCACACAGTTCATTACAAGAAGTTACCTGTGTGCAAAAAACTAAAAAATACACTGTTCTCATCTGCAAAAATTGTTTTTTTGTGTTGGTACAGGCATAACCCAGTGTTTAGCAGTGAAGCAGATCACAGTTATTAAAGGACAAGTGCTGACATTGACCTGCCCCATCAGAAACTCTAATGGGAATGACCATGTAGAATGGAGAAATCCAGACGGCATGGTCATGTTCTTCAATAAGCACAAAGGTAAAATAACACATAATATTGTACTTTTTACCAGGTAGGAAAAAAAGATTAAAGCAGTACTTTTGTCTTACCTAGTCATGTGTAATATATGATTGATCACCAAAGTACTGAACAGGACCTTGCTTCTGTTATAACCAGTTTCAGGTTTTTTATTTTTTGCGCCAAGTACTGGGAAATACCTCAGATTAGATGGAGTATTCCTGTATGTCTATGAGGCTCCTCAATTAATTAAAAAATGTATTTGTAACATAATGTCTCATGTTGATTTGCAGCCTTGAAAGAGAAGAGGAGTGAAGTTGTCACCTTAACCCAGTCAGAGTATTCAGTACGCATATCTGACATCAGATTCAAAGATGGAGGGGTCTACAAATGTCTTCATTACGGCCATTCTGTTGTGACAAAAAGATACAAAGTAATTGTTCTGAGTGAGTATTGGCTTTTTACCACCTGTAATTTACTAAATCCATGATACTTTACAAAAAGGCTACTCCAGTCCTGAAGGCCATGCTACCTAATAGTGATTGAGATGTTTTGAGACATTTAACTCATCACCTGAACATCACCCCCCACATATTTTCAATTGGATATGTCTGAGAAGAGAAAGATTTAACTGAAATCAGAAAAGTGCCTTTAATTTACTTGATTCTGGTGTGTGTGTGTGAAGACTAGGTATTGTGCTATATGTGTTATCAATGTGGAAATGCACACATTTGAATCAAGAACTTCCAGCTCATCTCTTCTTTTACTGTGAGCAGTGGTGCATCTGTGGACTGAAGTTGTCATTGTCCAAAAAACCCTGTACCCCATTATTTTACCATTTATATATTTCTACATCATTTGTGTAAAACCTCCATGACGAATGAACCATTATAAATGCTATTGCTAATGTAAATGCTAGATGCTAATGTAATTAGAATAAAAATGACATTAACTTGCATTAAGTTTTTCTTCTTAAGTTATCATTTTGGAGATAATTATGTTTTGCCAGGTGGCAATACAATTCTACAACCCTTCTGTTTATATAAAAGTAGGAATAATATTCATTTTGCTAAAGGAAATGTCAAAAATTTCAGGTGGTGTAATGCTGGAGAAGACAGAACATGAGGATAAAATGAGTATAAAATGTTCAGCTTCAGCAAGTGATCACCCACCCAGGCTCTCGTGGCTATTGGAGAATGGCCTGGAGATTGAATGTAAGTACATGAGCGCTCTAAAACATTAAAACATTATAGTTTTATAACTAAGCTAAAGTCTGTGGTAGTAGAATATGACAGTATACAAATGGGTTAATGAATAAATAAATGAACAGTTAGATTTGGATGGATGTGTGGTTGGACAGGAATTTTGTTTAGGTGGACACACACTTAAACTTAAAGGTTCTAACAAGGGTTCTTTGGGGTGATGCTATTGAAGAACCATTTTTGGATCCTGGAAAGACCATTTAATGGATGGTTCATTACAGAATGTGATTGTGAAGAAAAGTTCCCCAACCCACATAATGTAAAGGCAATACAAAAATGTGTCCAGGCCAAGCATAATGTCAGATAATGTATTTTAAGACTCTTGCCTATGTCCACTTGAAGGAAACCACCGTAGACCAAAAAGATGAATAGATTTGAAATTTCCCCTGTAAGTCCACTCCCACTTACCACCCACTCACAACACATAAGAAACTGAGAAACAAAATTAAGATCAACCAAAGATAGCCAATAGTGAAGCAATACTCAGCTAATAGTGAGCAAAAGCTGAAGTAAGACTGATAAAAGAATATCTTAAATAAATAAATTGTTATATTGCCATGTGTTCTTAATGGTTATGGTAATGCTTATCCAGATCTGATTAAAACTAAATCTGAGATGCTAAAAATGCCTTTCTGAACTGTCTGTTGTCATTATGCTTGCCTCCAGACATCCAAATTAACAGATTTGTCCTGTTTTTTACTCACAGTTCATCCAAACTACGTGCTGGAAAGTGAATCCAAGAAGTTCACTGTAGTTAGTCTCTTGCACGTGAAGACTAATAAGAGACCAGCTACAGTCAAATGCCTAGCCCATCATTCTGCTCTATTCGGTTCACCACTGATAGACTTCATCCGTGTAGGACCAAAGGGTAAGAAGACATATTATTTAAGTAGAAATGCCGGGAGTCCACTCTGGATGGCCCTGAACATAAATGGCCATTTTCCCAAAAGCAGGAAATGAAATTTGTTAAGGGGATTTTGTTGGCTTGGAGTGTAGAGAAAGCATAGTTCACAGATTGGATTCTCTGGTAGTTTCCTCTTTCACCACAAATCACATGAGTACAGTGACTTCTTCAAAACAGCAATGTATTTTCCAATGCCAAATAAAGGTTAACCAAAGACAGATTAATCACCCTCTCTGTTAAACAGGTGAAGAAACAACTGCTACATCTGGCACTACAGCAGAGAAAGTGGTCACACCAACCCTTGTCCCACACTTCACACATTTCGGCAGTACAGGTGAGCACATGTCCGCTTTTATCTCAGGATTTGGTCAATTAGCCAAGACATGTTCAAATTTTGCTGCTTTAGTTTATACCTGGGGCAATGGGACTGATGTTGACAACAAACAGAAGTCTGTTGTTACTTAGCCTAGCCTAGCCTAGCCTGGTGTGTTTCCATAAATATACAGCACCAAATTTGAACTCAAATGGCATCCAGCTCTTCATTAAGGTGGAGCAGACTCATAGGTGTTGTTTAGGACTCGGGATTCTACTTTATAAATACCAGCCTTAGTATTTCCTGAAACGGCTGCTAGTAGTGGTGAAGCCTTGCGCATGTAATAGCTCATAGTAAGTCACGTGATCAACACCCATAAGTCTGTGCGACAAATATGTGAAATTATTTCCCCCCCTAATTTTCTACTTTTTTTTTTAGTCTTCATATATTTTACATTTGTTGTAATTCAAAATATTCAGCCCTGAGTTGGAAAATTCCCAACTCACTCAAGACCTGTGTGGTGATGGCGCCACCTACTGACGGCCCATCAGATTACATTCTAATTTTCTGAGCTTCTGTAAACTTCCCACCTTTTGTAGACCTAAAGGGTGAATTTAGCAAATAATGTTGCCTTTAACTCTTCACAGTTGCTGTTAATTATAGTAGTTATTTACACGTATAGAATATTTACACGTAAATGTGTTTTATTTCAGTTTATATCAGCAGGCATTCACAATCAGAAACCACAGATGCTCCAGAGACCGATTTCAGCACCCTGTCATACAATAACACAAATGGTAAGAGTTACATGAAGACACTGCTAACACAAAAACAGTCTGTTACCAGCAGATAAAGCACTTACTTGTTATAATTCAAGCAATGTATATCTTGTGTTAAACATTTTTCGAATCTTTATTGCAGGAAACGATACCACTGAATCAATATCCAAAGCTACAGAGGGAACTACAGTGAATGCCAGCACCATCTCATCCAACAGCAGCTTGGGTAAGAAAGAATACCAATAGATCACCAAATAGAAGAACTTATCTCCTCTTCTCAAGCATGTTGTTTGAAAAACCTTGTGTGTTTTGTATTTTGTATTTTTAGGTGTTGGAGACCAAGACAGACATAAGCAGAGTGAAAGGGAAAAGCCAGTTCTGCTGGTGCTGCTGGTGACATGTCTCATCTTCTGTCTGATTGTGGTGCTCGCTTTCTTTCTACTGCGTCTAAGAAGGGCACACATGGCCTGGAAGCAAGGTAACAGCTCTTATGCAAAACGAAATAGTTCCTGTCTACTGGCGTTTGCACATTTTATTGCACAAATACAGCAGCTACAGCTGAGCTTAGTTCAATTAACATCATCTCATCTCTTCTCAATCGCTGCTATTCACACACATGCACTTTACATGCCTGAATTTAATCTAATCTGTACCATACCTATACATTTTCTGTACATATAGTACTTCTGGAGACTTTTATTGTTTATAAGATTGATTCTAATTCTATTTTTTATTGTTTTTGTGTATATATTGACCGAGCATACTTTGTTGGTGTTTTTCTTATATATTCCTTTTCTCTGTAAAGAGATCTATAACACCGAAATTTCTCATACATGGGATAATAAAGGTTTATTCTATTCTATTCTATTCTATTAATTGGGTTTGAGCAGGAAAATCAACTGTGGTGGTCTCCTCTAGAGGACTGAAGCTGATGACCCATGTTATGTACTCTGAAAGCCTGTATCCAAGATTTATGATGAATCTCACCTAAATGTCTTTCTTCTAACCACAGAGAATGAAGAAAATGATCAGTCAGTGGAGAGCAGCAGGTCAAAATCCAGCAATGAAGAGAAACAGAAGCAGAACCAGCAACAGAGAGGACAAGGTACAAACCTGTGGCTTCTAAAACCAGTAACACCACTGATCATTAATGTCTCTAAACAGATGGCAATAAACATCTCCTCTCTCTCTTCAGGCTTATTTAACACCAGCTTCACAAAGTACAAAGTAGAGGAAGCTGCAGCAAACGAGACCCCATCTGCCGCTATAGAAGTTCCTGGTGAAAAACCACAACATTCAAATCACACTGTGCTGAAGTCTTGCATAAGAGAGACAGAACTTTAAAATATCTGAGTGTTTTATATCAAAAAACTTGACTGCATGTGCAGTTTGGTTGGTCTGAAGGTGCTTTAGTGTTAAAATATTAAATGTGGTGAAACGTAATGAAACTTGCACATTTTTATATGTTTGTATGTTTTCTGAATATATATTTTTGATAGTAAATCTCTATTTTTATATGGTTGCCAATAAATATTTGTTATTGTTACAAGCCTTGTCAGTTCTTACTTTTATTTTGAATTTACTTAGTTATAAACAGAACAAGATAGACAGATCTTAAGATAGATAGATAGAAAATAGATACAATAAGCACAGAAATAAGAAAAATTAATTTTAAAAAATTGCCCTTTTTGCCCCTCCACATACTGCTTAATTTTTTCTTTTTTCTTTATTTTTTAATGTCACATGACATGCCTGTGACCAATAAAATAAGGAGGTGAATGGGTGCCACTCTATCTGGCTTTAGAGTAGTCTTTTCAGACAGGACAACTGAACTGAACACAGTGCAAAAAAATGGTAAATAAAACTTTTTAACATGTTTAAATATTTACCCTAATTTTATGTGCATGATATATATTTTTTAATACATAGTTTTTTGTTGCTTATATTCCTAGTTGTACTTATTTTGTTCATTGCCTCGTGGCAGCAATGTGCAGGTAGACTACTTCTGGGTGGGAAAATCATTACAAATTATTATGTTTTTGCTGCATGATCTAGACTCACCGGAAATAAATACAGAGGCAATGAAGGGAAAATAGAACATGACCGAGTACTTAGGTTTATGCCTTCAGACAGTAAGATTAGTCAGCTTAAGGGGAATGACAACAAAGATGAGTAGAGCCCAGAATCAGATTTAAAACTTCCTGCTCTGATGAGGTCAAGTAAAATAATAAGACTAATGGTGGGCTGAGTTTTGGCCCATTGATCACATGGTACCAGATCAAAATCAGGTCAAAAAGTGTTTTCACTGGATGATGCAGCCCCCTCTATAATTTTGCAATAACAATAAAGTAATAAAATAAACAATAAAGGAATTTGCAAGGTATCATGGTGCAAAGCCAAAAGCCAAGTGCCAGAAATGTGATACCTGCATCTGTTGGGCAATCTCCAGTAACAATTTCCAGAAGCACTACAAAGAAAAAGACCTCAAGATTGAATGAATTACATGGAAACACTGTGAAGGAGATAATTATTTTATCCCTCACAGATTTTGTAAGTTTATTATTTTAATGGTAGGTTTATTTTAACAGTGAGAGATAGAAAATTCAGAAAATCACATTATATAAAATGCATAAATTGATTTGCATTTTATTGAGTAAAATATTTGTATTTGATCCCCTACCAACCTTTAAGTGTTTGGCTCCACAGACAGGTTGGATACACCTACTTTCACCTAGTCACCTCCATAAAAGACACCTGTCCACAGACTCAATCAATCAATCAGACTCAGACCTCTCCACCATGGGCAAAACCAAAGAGCTGTCTAAGGATGTCAGGAACAACATTGTAGCCCTGCACAAGGCTGCAATGTGTTAAAAAACCATAAGCAAAAAGCTGAGTGTGAAGGAGACAACTGTTTGTGCAATTGTGCAGTTCAAAATGACAATCAATTGACCTCAGTCTGGGGTGCAAGAACTAGATCTCACCTCATGGAGTGAGAAATCAGCCTAGAACTACAAGGAAGGAGCTTGCCAATTGTCTCAAGGCAGCTGGGACCCCAGTCACCAAGAAAACCATTGGTAAAATCTTGAGTGACAACCTCCTTCCCTCGGCCAGCACACTGAAAATGAGTCTTCCAAAATGACAATGACCCGAAGCATAGAGTCAAGGCAACAAAGGAGTGACACAAGAAGAAGTGCATTAGGGCCAGGGAGTGTCCTAGCTAGTCTTTGGACCTTAATCCCATAGAAAACCTGTGGAGGGAACTGAAGCTTCAAGTTGTCAAGTGACAGCCTCAAAACCTTAATGATTTAGAGCTTATCTGCTAAAAGGAGTGGACCAAAATTCCTCCTGCTATGTGTGCAAACCTGGTCATCTATTTCAAGAAACTTCTGACCACTGTGCTTGACAACAAGGGTTCTGCCACCAAATAAGTCTAAGTCTTCTTTGCTAGGGGATCAAATACTTATTTCACTCAATGAAATGCAAATCAATTTACTGTCTTATGCAAAAGTTTGGGCACCCTTTGATAAATAACAGATTTAGGTGATTTTGTAAATTGAAAAGATGTTAACATAGTCTCTCTAGGACATGAGAAAAAATACACATTATTTTCAGCAAATATTGGTGCATTGTTCATTTATATGCCATAAATTGAACAAAAAAAGAAAGAAAGAAAGAAAGAAAGAAAGAAAGAAAGAAAGAAAGAAAGAAAGAAAGAAACGGAAACATTATTATGGTATACTGTTTGATATTCTATCTGTCACTGTTAAATTAACTAATATGGGCAAACTTACAAAATCTGTGAGGAGTCAAATAATTATTTCCTCCATTGTAACCTTTCTCCAAAAGTTATTTGCCAACAATCCACAGACACATGCACACAGTGAAAGATTAAATATTAATTTAAATAATTTCATGTATTTATGCTCTTTAAAATTTACATTGCTTTTTTTCACTTTCACACAGTTAATGAAAACTAGTTATTTTGCTGATTTTATGTTTGGCATAATTTTTTGATTAATGTTTATCATAATAAAATATTCATATAACAGAGTTATTGCTTCTACATATAGATATAGCTTTTCACTTTGTTTCATTTATATAGAACTCTTTGGTGTTTCACTACACTTATAGCACACCTCTCTGCTGCTCTACAGCTTTAGCCTCATACTTGGAAGTGTTTCTGGACGTTTCTTTGCAGTCTCTTTTTATCGATCCACTTGCTGATCCAAGACCAGTTTTGTTTTTTTTGCCGAGCTTTTTGATTGGTATGCAATTGTAAAAACTGGTCCAGAATCAGCCTTGTCACAGTGCCGTAGGACGCGGTCAACAGTTGTGAACCAACCAGCATCCTGCTTCTTCCGTTGGAGGGCGGAGATAAAACAACTATTTGAATCGTATTGGTGTTGAGAGCATGAAGTTGCGTTCTCGCAAATCTGATTGGTTCGAGTACCGGCAATATATACATGTTCTGGAACATTCGTCCGTTCTCTCTGCAGCAGCGAGGTACGGCAGGCACCGCCTCAAGACCACTCCAATTTTCACCGGCTTCTGTTACATAAAATTAGGTGAGTATGGTACATCAATTGTCGTAAATATACATAAAATATGTACTTTTATACTTGCCTAGTAAAACAATCGTTGCTCGGCAGCCTGTGTAGCTTATTTGATTTCTTTCGGTTAAGTGGCTTTATTGAGCGGAATTTTGCTCATTTAAACGAAACCTTTCATAGTATAATTGACCTAGTTTTACTAGGTATATTTTGGATTTTCGTTAGGAGTTCTCAGGTATGTAATTTAGCCTTTTTCTAAAGTCTCGATTGTAACAAAGGTGAAGACTCGAGGTTATGTGGCTAGGTGGCTAATATTAGTGTCTTGGTATATAAAAGCATGAGATTTTGATGTTAATAATTTGTTTGACTTGAATTGTAAGAAGCCGACCGTGTAAATGCGTCTTTTTATGAATACAATACTGAATCTTGTCTATCATTTTATAGCTGTGAGCTAGTCCATTTTTTTTTTTTATATATACATCTTTTTTCTGACCACGGTACAGTTTGTGACTCGAAATTGAACCTTCTGCTTTGTTTGCTCGATAAGCGAGGGTTTAGCCGCCAAACAATGTGCTTGTTAGCCAAAATGGTGGCTAGCGGTGAAGCAATCGCTTCGGTTTCTTCTAGAAGCTTTGGCCACGTGGTCCTGATTCACTTCCGGTACGTTGTTAGGGCGCGTGGTGTAAACCTACTTCGGAAAGTAATTCGCCAGTTTAGGTTATTTATTCAATTGTATGTTTCATTAATTTATGTAATTTAATGCAACATCTGAATTTCATTGCAGAAACGATGTCTAAAGGACCAGCTGTTGGTATTGATTTGGGGACCACCTACTCCTGTGTTGGAGTCTTCCAGCATGGCAAAGTTGAAATTATTGCCAATGATCAAGGAAACCGGACCACTCCAAGCTATGTGGCGTTCACTGACACCGAAAGGCTAATTGGTGATGCTGCCAAAAACCAGGTTGCCATGAATCCTACCAACACAATCTTTGGTCAGTGCATTATTTACTGCTTCTTGAATTTTAAGTATTTTCTTACTGTGACTTAAGTTTTGTTATCTAGTGCTATTAAGGTAGTTTCGCTATGATGAAGTTGATTCCTGCCATTCGTAGTTTCCACCAGAGGTTGAAAGACCAGAGATGGCCCAAGTTCCTTCCTTGGATGTCTGAGCGAACAATGCTCAAAGGAAATGCTAGACTTGTATGCCTACTTTGTTCTAAACTGTTTTTTACTTTGCCAGATGCCAAAAGACTGATTGGCCGGCGGTTTGATGATGGCGTTGTGCAATCCGACATGAAGCACTGGCCATTTACAGTCATCAATGACAACACTCGCCCTAAAGTCCAGGTTGAATACAAAGGCGAGGCCAAGTCTTTCTACCCTGAAGAAATTTCATCCATGGTTCTTGTCAAAATGAAGGAAATTGCCGAGGCCTACCTTGGAAAGGTAAAAATCTTGATTTTGCATTAAGGATTTATGGAAATTGACTAAATGGTTACGTTTGACTTGATATTCTATACAAAATATGGTTGCTAACAATTGTTCTTGCAGACGGTCACAAATGCTGTAATCACGGTGCCTGCCTACTTCAATGACTCTCAGCGTCAGGCTACTAAGGATGCAGGAACCATCTCTGGCCTGAATGTTCTGCGTATCATCAATGAGCCAACAGCTGCTGCCATTGCCTATGGGCTAGACAAAAAGGTTTGTGCATATCATTTGTTTTGCTGATTTGTCCATTTGCAGTTCAAGTATGACTGCTTCTTTCGCCGTGATGAAGTTTATTCCTGCCATTCGTAGTTTCCACCAGAGGTTGAAAAACCAAAGATGGCACAAGTTCCTTCCTTGGATGTCTGAGCGAAATGGTGTGTCATGTTAGCCACTGAACATCTGCAGAGTTTTGACTGTGTCCCCTTTTATAGGTTGGCTCTGAGAGGAATGTCCTCATCTTCGATCTTGGCGGTGGCACCTTCGATGTGTCCATCTTGACCATTGAAGATGGTATCTTTGAAGTCAAATCCACTGCTGGTGACACTCACTTGGGTGGTGA
>JBBIGC010000036.1:6822841-6834134 GCA_037576955.1 Lepidarchus adonis
AAGACTTCTTCAATGGCAAAGAGCTCAACAAGAGCATCAACCCTGATGAGGCTGTTGCTTATGGAGCAGGTTTGTTAATTGCCATATTAATTTCACTATTGGTCTTGCTATGATGAAGTTGATTCCTGCCATTCGTAGTTTCCACTTGAGGTTGAAAAACCAAAGATGGCCCAAGTACCTTCCTTGGATGTCTGAGCGAAAGCCATTATGAAAATCTCTTGTGGCTAAATAAGAATTGTGTAATGATTTGGCTTGTTTTTTCTCAGCTGTCCAGGCAGCCATCCTCTCTGGTGACAAGTCTGAAAATGTTCAGGACCTTCTACTCCTGGATGTTACTCCACTGTCTCTGGGTATTGAGACGGCTGGAGGAGTCATGACTGTTCTCATAAAGCGCAACACCACTATTCCAACCAAGCAAACTCAGACTTTCACCACCTATTCTGACAACCAGCCTGGTGTGTTAATTCAGGTGAGAACATGGCAATTTCTGTAGATGTTCTAGATTTTGCAATGATGAAGTTGATTCCTGCCATTCGTAGTTTCCACCAGAGGTTGAAAAACCAGAGATGGTCCAAGTACCTTCCTTGGATGTCTGAGCGATTACTTTTTTACAAATAACTTTAGCCACTTTGACTACAGATTGCATTAATTTATTCATTTTAATCTAAGGTCTATGAGGGTGAGCGTGCCATGACCAAGGACAACAACCTGCTGGGCAAGTTTGAGCTGACTGGAATTCCCCCAGCTCCACGTGGTGTTCCTCAGATTGAAGTTACCTTTGACATTGATGCTAATGGTATCATGAATGTGTCTGCTGTGGATAAGAGCACTGGCAAGGAGAACAAGATCACAATTACAAACGACAAGGGTATGTGCAAAAAATGTTGCTTAGTCTTCCATAGTGTCTTGCACTGCCTCCCTTTGCTTAAAGCCCCCTTTACCTCCTTTGTACGCAGGTCGCCTCAGCAAGGAGGACATCGAGCGTATGGTACAGGAGGCCGAGAAGTACAAAGCCGAGGATGATGTGCAGCGTGACAAGGTGTCTTCCAAGAATGGCCTTGAATCATATGCTTTCAACATGAAGTCCACTGTTGAGGATGAGAAGCTGAAGGGCAAGATCAGTGATGAGGACAAGCAGAAGATTCTTGACAAATGCAATGAAGTTATCAGCTGGCTTGACAAGAATCAGGTAAGTGCTACTTCTGTTAGAGCACACTAACTTTGGGAGGGGTGAAGACATGAACAAAAGTTGATTTGTTTGTGTTCCAGACTGCTGAGAGAGAAGAGTTTGAGCACCAGCAGAAGGAGCTGGAGAAAGTGTGCAATCCGATCATCACCAAACTGTACCAGAGTGCTGGAGGCATGCCAGGTGGGATGCCAGAAGGGATGCCTGGTGGCTTCCCAGGAGCCGGAGCTGCACCCGGTGGTGGTGGATCATCTGGACCAACCATCGAGGAGGTTGATTAAGCCATTCCAAACGCACTACCTCCACAGCAATGTTTACTGTTCTTGCCCTCTGTAGCAGGATTCCTCTAACTTATGGTGTTAGCTGGGATTCTGTTGCAGAGTGACTACAGGAAAAAATGGGGATTAAGGGATCACTTTCACACCAGGAAACTTTTCTACTTGAATGTTCCGTAGTTTTATCAACTTGTTTTCATAAGCCTTTTTGCAACTGCCTTGTTTGCCTTGAAGTAAATAAAGTGGTGACTTCTTCCCATTCTATTGTCTGCTTAAGTTTTTAATTAACCTTTTTTAATGCCTACTAAAGTCTGACTAGGCTTGGTGTTACACTAGGTTGTGTATTTAAATAAACAAAACCTGGGTCAAGCAAAGTTCGATTGTGTTCCAATGTACATGCTGTGATTTTGAAAGTTCATGTGGAACGTTTTAGGCAATGATGACCTTGCTTAAGGGTAAGTTTGTGTAAGGAGTGAAGTTCTAAGTACTAAACTGAATACTGGTGTGCCTAACAGGACTAGATGTCTTTAAAAAAAATGGCATGAGGAAGTTGGCGAAGAACTAGCTTGGAACACTGATGCAGAATTAAATCCTCAACCAAGTGCTACTTTTATTTGCCCCTTACTTTGTTCAACTGTACAAATTAAGTTCAGTCTAAATTGGAACAAGAACACCTAATCAAACCTTTCCCGTTTATTATATGGCTTACTGGTCTACAGGTGCCACCACTTTTACCATACTGGGACAATCATAGGTGAATAAAATGGTATGTTCACTGTTAAATTAGCTTCGATTAAATGTTCACTTTGATGTTATACTAATTAAGTGTATAGGGGGGAGTGGTGAGAAGCTAAAACTGGCCAGATTCCTCAAGAAGTAAAAGGTCCAATGTGAAAGCTGGTGAATAGTTTTCAGAGGGAGGGTGTCCAGGGTTACGGCCGCTTTACCGCTATAAGGTGTAGCCTATGTGGTCTCCTGTTTAGTCGTAGCACATTTGGTGAATTTATGGGTATATGAGTTGACCAGTCTTTACTGGCTATTTACAATCATCTATATTGCACGTTCCAAACAAAACTTTACCCTACAAGTTATGGTTGAGACCCTTAAAGTCTATTTACCCCAATGCTCATCCCCCGCTTGGCGCCCTGCGCATGCGTAAAAGTCTCCGCGTCTGTGTTGCCACGGCAACTTGTAAGCGCACGGTAGAGAGCATAATGGCTGCAGTGGGTGAGCAGTTTAAGTGCATTTAATTTTAAATGTTTGTTTTATAACTATCCAGCGTTGTCTGTTCGAATATGTTGTCTATGCGTTCAGTCAAGCAATGGATACGTTAACATATTCAAAGCACGTTTATTATTCATGTCCTTTATTTGTGATTATGGACTGGTTGTGAGACAGCAAGGCCTACTGTGTAGCGTTACTTCGAAGAAACCCTGGTTAGAATTAAATTTCTTACATTTATAGTAAATTATTTCCTCACACATTTAAACTGACGTTATGGACGGCAGCGTCTCGGAAGAGCGAGGTAAATATGGCATAGACGGTGCAGATCCGGTCCACGGAAGTATGACTTTTAACTTGTGGGACTCTTTAGAGTCAGATACTGAAAGTCTGGTGCAGGAGAAAGCTTATCAACGGGAACTTCAAAAGCGCGTTTTGGATGAAGCCAATGGCCGAAGTCTCGGTGTTGCAAACACGAGCAAACCCCGTGTGAATACTGAAGCTGGAGATTGTGGCGATTCCAACAGCAGCTTGGAACCCACTGGCACTGGGGGATGTCGATCTCCAGGCAAAAGCAGGTAGTTTCAACAGCTTACATCCAACAAAACACAAGACACAGTAAGAAAATCAGCTAAATAGAGCCTGGGGAAGTACATATGATTCATAAATTGTGTAAAAAACCCACAAAAGGCAACATATGGTCAAATTAAGCCACATTAAATATTTAGAATTCAGAAAAATAGAAAGAAGCTTCTCTAAAACACCTCAGATTGGCCAAAGTCTCATTCAAATGTGTTCATTTTATGCTGAGAAACACTACTGGGGTTTGGGTCAGTAAGGATAGTCCATCCTTAATGTTCATGCCATTATCCCAGATCAACGTGATCACCCTATTGAGCATAATACAGTATATTACTCACGTGCCATCAATAATGGATGTGAGTAATTATGTTCTCTGAAATAGATCCAGAAAACAATCATAATACCTGATTTCTAAAAACATGACAAGACCTTTTTATTGTACAGCCGCCCAGGAAACATAATTGAAAGGATTAACCGCTTGTATTCACTTGCTTAATAGATAATAGCAGCCTTTGAAAATGATGTTAGAGTACGTGCATTTTAATTTAGTTGAAAGACCTCTAATTTTGGCACTTTCCATACAACTAGCCTCATTTAAAGGAAATTAGGTTTTTATTTTCCAGGAGGTTATCACAATAAGGCCTATTTAAAAAAAAGCTGATGCTTTGTAATGCTTTAAATGGGAGGCCATTCTGTGCTATGGAAACGCAGATGCTGGAATCTGAAGTGTCCATCCCAGCATCTGTCTAAACTCATCCACCTTCACCCTTGCCTCGAGTTTTAAGCAGGACGGTTGTAATGAAGGCCACCTCCACACTGACTGAGCATTGTTTGAATTTAATAGCACTGGCATGTGTTGAAACATATAGTCCTAAGCTTAGACTCAAGTATGTTCAATAGTGAAGCACGCATTCGTTTTACAATTTATTCCATCACTAATTTGAATTATTTCTGCGTAACTAGACCTCAGTATGTTGCATTGTCTTTACTTTTACTGGAAAATCAAATTTTGTAGCTGTGGTACGAAAAAGGCACTGAAACTGAATATTGCTTTGGTGCAGCTCAAAAAGATAAAGCTTTGAGAGGGTTTTCGTATGTTAAGGAGCTTCCACAGCTGTGAGCCCTCACTGCATTCTCAGGCTCATTTCAACTGAGTCATTACTGAATCGTTCCCTGCCCTCTTGCCTTCACTGGCTGAAGAGCCATACGCCTCATCTGTGCCGTATTTGGCATCATGAGATGTGAAGTGCATCTTGTAGCATTCAGAGCTGTGCAACAAAGAGGCACTCTTCTAATTATTTTAATGAGATCTTTTCATCCAGTGATGCAAGGAGCACATTAGGTAGTAATTTCAACCTATTTCATACCCTTGAATTAGCCATTTCCAAAACTATGCCCCAATTGTGGTCTCAAGACCCTTAGTCATTATGGGCTAAGGTGGGGGTAAACACAAGGATGAGAATGAGAAGTATGAGCTATGTGATGCACTGGACCTTTTCTCTAATTCTGAATGCCTTTCTTTAATGACAACGTGCGCTGCTTTTGCTATGTCTAAACACTTGTACCAGTGCAATGTCCATTAACATGCTGCTACCATGTGGGTATCACCGCTGTGCTAAGAATGGTCCACTACCCAGATAGAATAGGGCAAGCGGTCGTCAGATGGTGGCGTTATTTCATTCATGGACTGGGTCGAGAGTTGCTGAGAGATTGTGCAGCCATGTTGTAGGCGAACCTTACAAAATAGCCAGTGAGCAAGTGCAAAAGTTTGCATATCCCATTTGTTTAGGGCAGCTCCGGTCCTGGAGGGTCAGTTTCCTGCACAGTTTGGCGATTTCCCTTATCAAGCACACCTGGTACACCTCACCTGTTAATTGCCAGGTTCAGGGAGTGTGTTTGAGGAAGGGAACTCCCAAACTCTGCAGGACCGACCTTGGACACCCCTGGTTTAGGGGTATGCAAACTTTTGCACTCGCATGTGCTTATACACTTGCTCACTCGCTTACCACATGGATGCACTTGTTTTATTTATTTCTTAAATATAATCAAACACTATTAGCTACAGAACAGATTTTCTCCCATGCTATTTACCTCGCTAAGCCACCAACCAAGCCACTATTATTTTTACATTTAAAAGCTTTAATTTTATTTTAAAAACGTGTTTTCAAAGAAATGTCATTAATCCATTTCGATAGCTCTTGCCAAATTTAGGGCCAGGACAAATATGGGTGAGCTAATGGGGGTTTGACTATAATTTTCTCCACATGAAACAATCTTAAATATGGTATTATATACATAGTATTAATAAAACATGATAATAAATATGCCTCCACCCTCTTTTACACTATTTATTAGGTATAAATGGCACCGCATATATGTATGTTAAATGTCCAGTGTGTTCCCTATAGGATGTCTGCTTATTTTTATTTAAAAAAACATGTTTTCAAAGAAATGTCATTAATCCATTTCGATAGCTCTTGCCAAATTTAGGGCCAGGACAAATATGGGTGAGCTAATGGGGGTTTGACTATAATTTTCTCCACATGAAACAATCTTAAATATGGTATTATATACATAGTATTAATAAAACATGATAATAAATATGCCTCCACCCTCTTTTACACTATTTATTAGGTATAAATGGCACCGCATATATGTATGTTAAATGTCCAGAAGTGTGTTTCCTATTGGATGTCTGCTTAAAAACAGAAAAACAGGTTGTATACTTGATAACTGGGCAGCTAAGTGGATGTAACATGCTTCTGATTTCAGACCAAGCCCTCTTAATGATGAATATGCTGATTTACGCTATGATCCCAACTGGAGAGAGAATCTGGCTGGGACTCAGTTTCTCTGCCAGGTCCAGACCAGCTTCTCCTCTTCCCCTGATGAGCCTGGAGACACTAAGAGTCACACAGAAGATGGCACTGAAATAGGAAGGCATGAATATGAAGTAGTGAGTACTCCTGCTTTAGCAAATATGGATATTATTCAGGCCAGTTCTCCTTCGTCTTCTTTTCACCTTCACCCACCACAGAACCAGTTCAGTAATGAAGATTGGCTGTTGGCTTCATTGGCATCTTCTGAGAACAAACCAGTTTTGAAGTCTCACAGGGAATTGAAGGCTAGAGACAGATTCACAGACCACCAGAACACTCCTGAGATCCCGTCCTCTTCTTCTCCACAGCGCAGGCAGGAGAAAGACAGTTACAAGCAATATGACCGAGAGGATCAAAGCCGTGCTCCTCAGGGAGAAAGTAAAGACAAGCTTGACTTGGTACTTCCACAGAGGAGACATTTCCGAAAAGTTGAGCAGTGTAAACCAAGAGAGGACATAGTGGAACGCAATAAAGCAACACTAGGTGTGAACACTCAAAAACAAGGGTCCTATCTGAAGGCCTACGGACAAAGAATGAAACAAGATGAGGCAAATGAGGTATGTGTTTATTTGCTGTTACCATGGTAATATAGGAAAAAAGTTAATCATATGACTGTTTATACGTAAGAACATAATATTTATATCAATTTTATCTGCAGTGACTAAAAGAGGCCATTGCTTTGGGTCAGTTTTTAATTTTTCCAGTTTTTGTTAGCTTGCATTCTCTCATTGGGCCACCAGGGGGCGTAATAACATAACTTACACTCCAACCGCCTCTTTCCACGCACTCTTTCTCTTCTTTTTGTGTTTTGACTTTCATAAAAACAATGCAAAGGTTTAGTTTAAAGACTGGAGTGATAATTAGCTTGATTTATAGTTGTTAAATGAGTTCCTGTACAAACCACTGACCAAATACATATTTATATAAAAAACAATAACTTTAATACCACCAGGTTAAGTCTTGTTATTTCATTATAATAGCCCCTGTCAGGGGGTGGGCAGTAAGTGAACAGTCAGTTCTTGAATCTAAGTAAGAATAGTCAGAACATCTACAAAGTGAGTGTATTCCTGTTGTCTAATCTAGTTTCATTCTTTCGTTTATACACTGACGTATAACTGTAGCTCATATTATGGCTGTTCTAAAACATCTGTATTTTTGGTCAGAACAGCATTTTCTCTTAGTCTATTGTAAGCAGATGTCCACATTGTTTCTGCTCAACAACATTTGGTATGACCTGACCTGTATCGTTCCTATTCCTTTTTTTTTTTTAACAATCTGAATGTGTAAGTGACCTTGCTATTATATTGGGCCAATACTAAAAGAGAACAAGCAGCCTAACCTAAGTGTGGCTCTGAAATTAATTTGGCAGACAGTGGGAGCAGAAAAGGGAAAGGAAAGCATGTCTGGCTATGTAGTGCCTATTATGAGTTGATCTGCACAACAGTAGCTATTAAGAACATCAGAGAGGCATGGTTACCAATAGGCTCTTAGCTATCAGTGCACCTGGCCCCGCCGTGTAATTGGCAGGCTCGGCCTGTCTGCGCACTGCACCATATGGGGATTTGCTATATTTCAGGCCTTTGCTGGCCCATCTGAGCCCATACCCACCTTAATGTCTCATGTCAGCTGCATTAGCATAGTGAAGAGCTGTTAGCATTGTGACACGGTAAACAGACCAAGGGCTTCCCTCCCTAAATGCCTCACTGATTGTACCTCCACAGAGCAGAGTCTGTCAGGTAGGGCTCGTATTGAAGATGAAGGTTGTTAGGGTCTAAAGCCCCTTTATCTTATCTTATTTTATCATCCAAAACCCCATAATAAAGGCTGACTTCCATGATTAGAATGTTGTATTGTACATTTTCCTTTTCTTCCTAGAAATGAGGCTTGGCTTGTTTTCCATTTGTTTGTAAAAGGGAAGATCACAAGGCATAATACTGTATCCGATCTTATATTCTGATACTTGTCCTTTGCTGTGCCTTTTTTATTTATTTGTATTTTTTCTTCAAATGAGGAAAAAGGGATGCCATTAAATCACATTAGCTGTGGAATCATTATCTGGCCTTGTGTGAGCATGCTGTTGGTCTGTTTAAAAAGCCACTATTTGCTCTTTGACAGGCTCTTTACTCCAAATAATTAGCTATGTTATTAAATGTACACAATCTCATAATGCGCCAACTTTGTGGCTGCGAGTGGGGGAGTGATGCCGAGCCCCAGCAGACTCTCCTTTGATAAAGACAGAAGTAGCAGAGCAATCTTCTGCCATTGCACTCAGCCAGAGTCCCTCGTCATCTTCCAGACCCTCACTTCAAAGCCAGGAACATAATGTACAATCTCTTAATAGCTCTAGACCGAGGCTCCGCAGCTCTCTGCCACTGTACACCCTGCCTCAGTGTAAACACCTAATCAAGATTGCCTGGGCGGCCACAATAGCAACCAAATGCAATTCAAGAACTGCAAGCCTTTGAAGTCCTCATTGCAAAAGCTGTGTTTCTCAGTCTTGAGGAAAATGGCAAGCTCAGATCGCCTGACTTTGTTGTGCCTCATCTCACCCCAAGAGGCAATTACGGGCCCCAATTTAGCAGAATAGATATTACACAGCTTATGAAGCTCAAAATGCAATTTTGTTTGATCATTTTCTCAATTTGATTGAGATTATTAAAATGGCGGACAAAAGGCAGTGGCAGTGACTTGGTCAGAGGCTGTGGCCTGCTGCCATGGAGAGGCCAGAAAGGGCACGTCTCTGATGTCCGTCACATACACAGACACACCTGTTACTGCAAAATGGAAGCTCTGCTCAAAACACACTAGACTAGCCAAATGCAGGGTAACGGATAACTCTGCCTTCTTTGTTATGTTGTAGTAGTGTCATTTAATGGTTTCACGGGAGGGGGGGGGGGGTATGAAGAGCAGTATATAATGGCCAGACGTATATGAACGTTTTGCAGCAATACATATTTTAATAAACTAGATCACATGATAAGCAATAAAATCAGGCAATGTGTTATCATTTTTTTTTATAATACATTGGCTGATTTTATTGCTTATCATGTGATCTAGTTCATTAAAATATGTATTCCTGCAAAATGTACCCTGATAGTGTTAGTTCTTATATCTTTTTTTTTGACTTGTTGATTGTGAATTTTTATGACTGTCATTTAAAAATTGTTAAATATCTTTAAGGGAGTTCCACCATTTTCTTGAATTTCCTACATGAATCAATGACTGATATGTAACTAAGTTATTCAGAGTGATTCTTTATAGTGATGGGATTAGAAACCTGGAAATGTGATATCCGCATTGCAAAAATATAGCCATTTTATGTTTTATTTAGTTTCTTATCATATCAGAAACAACCGTTGTAAATGTGAAAAAATATTTTCTTTGGATCAGTTTAACCATATCGGCACATATCTCGCCAACATAAAATTCATTTTGGTGAAAACAATGTTTTTAGTGTCTGGATATTTATGACCGTATAATGTGATGGAGCATGTAGGAGCTTTAATAGCTTTGGAGTGGTTCCTCTTAGCACCACCAATCACTGACTCTAGTTTCTCTAGAATTAAGTATTTAATTTCAAACCTGAATGAATTGTTTTTAACATCTTAACTACTCTAACATTTTTGCAAAAGAAAAAGAAAGTAGTGGAATTTCTCCTTAAATTAATACAAAGAGCAGAGAGGCTGTGTACAGAATTATATGATTATGCTAAAGGTTAGCTATGCATCTTATATGTTATTAACAATAATGGATTATTGTGTTCAGATTGAACTGTTAACCCTGAATAGTTCTAATGGACGCAGCAGGTGATAACACAACATAACTATGCTAGCAGTTTAGCCGTCGCTATAACTGCTAGCATAGGAACATAAAACCAGAAAATCTAATCTCATGGAAAGGAATGGATTTTCATAATTCATAGATGTCTGTTTTTTTAATAAAACACTAATGATCATATTTTATACCTCATAATAGCAATATCTGCTAATGGTATCAGCCAGCTGCTTGTGTAAAACAACGTGCTACATCGCTAAGCTAAGTATTAGCTTCCCTGCGGTTTTAATTGCATCATGTTGAGTGTAGTCTCTTTATTACACACTGACCCTTTTGTCAGCTGGTGGTTGATTTTCAACTTTTGTTCCCATTTCCATGATAAACAAAGGCAATCCTTATCGCATGCATCTGAGTGGCAGCAGTAGATGCAGAGGCAGCGCAGAGATTAGCTCCCTGCATTCTTGGCCTTTCAGCCAATAGATAGGCCACCACGGCTGCCTGCTTATTGATGGATATGTTACAACTCAATCCACTCACTGCAGCATGCTTTTCTTCGACCTTGCTCTATTCGCGCTTTCAGAATTAGCTGCGTTCGTTCAGGGACTCCTCAAGCCATCAATAGCATCGATCAGGCCAGATTGTCCTCAGCAGCCAAAGTGACTTCAAGTTTACTAAATGATTTTCATTACAGTATTAGTGGCAAATATGCTCTCCCTGAATGGGTGCATTAAGAAAAATGGAGAGAGTGAATTGATGTAATGCGAGTGTATACAGACACTTATCCTCAAACTGCTCTGAAAAGCCTGTTGTAAAGGAAATCAATATACTTCCAAAACGTGTTGGAGACACCTGTATACAAGGGGATTCAGTGCTTAATATTCAGTAGTTCAGGATATGTAACAAGTTTACTGGAATACAAACCATTTTCTCCATGTACACCACTTTTTCTTGCTTAGCTGTCTAACTGCACTTTTTTTAACTCCTCTCTTTACTTTTACTCTCTTTTTAGTCTCTTTCCTTCTCACGCTCCCTATTCCCCTTCTCTCTCTGATTGTTTCTCTCTCTGGTTTAGTAATAGATTTTAGTAGATTTTATTTTTTATGAGTATGAATGATCTGGAGAAGTGTAGGGCCGTGTGGTGTGTTGGGGAGGCCTGTATGCTTCCCCTGTCTGTCTCTACAGGTGGAGAGTTCAGTTAACAGGAACTGTTGCACTGAAGGTTTTTATGTTTTAGTTAGTTTAGTTACTTAGTTTTTACTCCATGTGCTTTAATCTGTTTATTCTTCCGTTTTTATTATTATTATTATTATTATTATTATTATTATTATTATTATTATTATTATTATTATTGATAATAATAATAATAATAATAATAA
>JBBIGC010000036.1:6834234-6845549 GCA_037576955.1 Lepidarchus adonis
TCTCTCTCTCTCTCTCTCTCTCTCTCTCTCTCTCTTTCTCTGTGTGTGTGTGTGTGTGTGTGTGTGTGTGTGTGTGTATGTGTGTAGATGTAGGTGGGGCTGCTTGGCACAATCCATTGCCCTAATGCATAACTGTCAGCAAGAGCTTCCTCTCAAGATGAAAATGTCTGCACAGTGGGCGCACTGTCACCCAGGATTTCATTTCCACTGTGATGGACGCAATTTCTGATAGAGTTGTTCAGGCACAATGGAGCCTCTGAAACGTCTTGAAAAGGAGCCTGTGCAGCAGAGAGAGGGGGAACGGAGAAGCATCATTATTTTGAGCACTTGAACGGTCACCCTAATGCTGGCAGGCAGAGGAGAGTAAATATTTTCCCATTAGAATGGTGAAAGCTGGTGTTGGCTAAATCAGAGGCATTACATGCTGCGACACAGCCACAGACCTCACAGAATAATGTGTGGCAGAACACCGTGCATGCCAGGCCTGCAGCAAAAAGCATTATCTATATATCCCGTTCCTCCTTGCTTCATGACAATGGTTATAAACCAGCTGTTGTATAAATAAGGAAATAGTTCTGCACAATGGGGGTGGAATTTTCTGCCTCTCGTTCTGGAAATGTTTTAAATTAGGGTCCGTTTCGATCTCAAAGGCCTCCTTGTGGTATGAATTTCTCATTTGGTTAATTTAGATATGTATTTCGTATTATCTTTTTTAAAAAGAAATATATTTAGGATCCTGAAATTATTTTATTCATGGTAACATTGAGTCTTTTGTGACATGAAGCCGTGGTCTTTTGAAAATTTTTGTCCAATTAGGGTACAGCTAGTTAACGATCACTTCAAGTGTGCTCTATCATGCGCTATCATGTTTGGTGTCATCGTAACACAAGCACACTAATAACTAGTGGAATGTTATGCTTAGAGTTTGAATGTAAAGAGCATTTTTGCTAACTGTACCCAATTAATACAGATCCATAAAGAGAGCAGACGCTCAGATGGACGCAGGTATCAACTCCGTAGATCCAGACCAGAAGTTCACCTGAATCATCATGTGGAGAGACTTGTTTCAGAGGCACCAGCTCCCATCAGCACTCCATCTGACTCTGCCAGCATCTCCCAGCCACACAGTCATCTCACTTCAGTTCCAACTGTCAACTTAAACATCAACCTGAACACCCCAGGCAAACTCACAAGACCCATCCTTGGACCTGAGCTACAAACACATGTTTATACACTGGTCCCCCCTTCTCCACCCCAATGGAAAATCAGGCCTAATCTGTATACCCCACCTTTTATACACCCTGGGTATGCTGTCCACCAGGTGTGCTCTACCCCTGAGGTGGCTGTGCCCGTCCCATGGCCCCTTCACATGAGCACAGACCATCTTAAAGATAGCAGAAGGATCAGTGGTGATCCTCTCCTCGGAGCACATGAAAGGAGCAGTGGCAGGTGAGTTATAACTTCTTTATAAACCTTTTATTCTTGCTGAAATATTTTGGTCCCCCAAAAATGTCATTTGGTAAATTGCCGCCCATGTTTTGTGTTGAAGCATACACAGTATCTCACAAAGTGGGTAAACCCCTCACATTTTTGTACATTTTTATTACATCTTTTAATGGAACACTGAAGATATGACACTTTTATACAATGTAGTCAGTGTTCAGCTTGTATAACGGTGTAATTTTGCTGTCCCCTGAAAATAAGTCTGTCTAATAATTAAGTTATAATAAATAACTTAATGTCTGAACTGCTGGCAACAAAATTGAGTGCCCAATTAGACATTTTCCCTCCTCAGTGTCATGTGACTCGTTAGTGTTACAAGGTCTCTGATGTTACTGGAGAGCAGGTGTGTTGAATTTGGAGTTATTGCTTTTACACTCTCTAATACTGGTCACTGGAAGTTCAACATGGCACCTCATGGGAAAGAACCCTCTGAGGTTCCACTCAGAACAGGCCTCGCTATGGTCGACCAAAGAGTGCACATGCTCAGCGTCATATCCAGAGGTTGTCTTTTGAAAATGTATGAGTGCTGCCAGCATTGATGCAGAGGTTGAAGTTTCAGTTGGAGAGTCAGCCTGTCAGTGCTCAGACCATACGCCGCACACTGCATCAAATTGGTCTGCATGGCTGTCATCCCATAAGAAAGCCACTATTAATGATGATGCACAAGAAAGTCCGCAAACAATTTGTTGGAGACCAGCAGACTAAGGACATGGATTACTGGAACCATGTCTGTGGTGTGATGAGACCAAGATAAACTTATTTGGTTCAGATGGTGCCAAGGGTGTGTGGCAGCAACCAGGTGAGGAGTACAAAGCGTGTGTCTTGTCCACAGTCAAGCACGGTGGTGGGAGTGTCATGGTTTGGGGCTGCACAAGTGCTGCCAGCAATGGGGAGCTACAGTTCATTGAGGGAACCATAAAGGCCAACATGTACTGTGACATACCGAAGCAGAGCATGATCTCCTCCCTTCGAAAAATGGGCCACAGGGCAGTATTCCAACATGATAATGACCCCAAATACACCTCCAAGATGACCACTGCCTTGCTAAAGAAACTGAGGGTAAGACTCTATTGAGCATTTGTAGGGCATCCTCAAACAGAAAGTGCTGTCAAACAGCGCCATGATGTCATGGAGGAATGGAAGAGGATTCCAATGGCAACATGTGAAGCTCTAGTGAACTCCATGCCAATGAAAGTTAGAAAATAAGGGTGGCCACACAAAATATTAACACTTTGAGCACAATTTGGACATTTTAACTTAGGGTTGTACTCACTTTTACTTCCAGCAGTTTAGACATTAATGGCAGCAAATTTACAAATTTATGCTGACTACATTGCTAAATTACATTACATCGTAGTATATAATACAAACTAGAAAAAATTACATTTAACAAATATACAGAAAAAAGTTTATTGTTGGCTGGGAAAAATTGACTTAATTTTTGTTTGAAAGGCTGGAGGGTGGGGGTACTGCAGTATAGCGATGTCAGTCATCTGTCTACATGTAAAATCTTCAGTATAAAATTAGCAACACTGAAATGCAAATATTATTAGGCTTTGCTTTCTTCAAATGCTTCAAAATCAGATCTGTAAACGTGGTCAGTTTTGACCTGTGCTACTTTTCAGTCGCTGAAGATATCGGACACAAGTTCCTCTCGGATATTGCAGCCGTTGGTTTGAGAACGAAACGAACTGGTGATTAAATTCTGCAGAAGAATACTGATGATATTGATAATTTCCCAATTTGATCAATTTAGTTGTTTATGCTCAACTACGGTATAATGTCACTACCAGTATAGAGCTGCAAAGGCTCCAGGGTTGTGTCAAGTTAGATGTTTCTACGTCAGATAGATAAATTCAGTAACACTGCAGCTAATAACATTAGGCTTATTTAAGAGTTTTAAAACATAAATGAGCATTTTCTGAGGCTTATTGAATGGGGCGGCCTATAATGTGGGGCCTATTTCTTGGGGAAGTACGGTACACAAAAGACAAGGCCAAAAACTGTATGGCCATGATTTCAGGTAGCACTGCTTATCGCTACTTGGCGATGTCATTGTCTATAAACACAGCTTGCAATGAAGAAACTATATATAAACATGATCCAGAAACTCAACTGCCAAGATTATTTACAAAGGACTCAGTTGAATTGGAAAACAGCCCTGTGGTCTGACTTACCGAAATTTGAAATTCACTTTCATTTGTTTACTTGACAAGGCTAGATTGTACATCTCAGAAGGCACCTTTAATGATTAATTACACTTGATAGGTTTTGGGGCAACACATGCTTCAATCCAGATTATGTCATTTTTAGAGTAAGTCTTCATCAGTAAACAATGCTAAACTGCATTTTTGACATATTACAACAGTATGCAGAGGTTTGATTTAAGTTTATTAATCAGTAAGCATCAGAACAACTGGAATATCAGAAGAATAGATCATTATCATTATTTTGTTTTTTGTTTTAGTTTGTTGTTTGAGATCCTGGAATTTTATAAAACATCTCATCCAATTTACAACCCACATTTTTTTTCCTCATTCCCATGCCTTATTTTTTAGATCAGGCAAAGGCACGAAAAGTTGATAGTTTAAACTTAGATGCAGTTATTCTGTGTGATTTTTATGTCATAGCCTGTGGATTATTCTAATAAATTGTAATATTTCATATATTTATCAAGACTGCAATGGGTTGGCCTCCTGTCCATGGTCTACTCTGCCTTGGCCCATAGTTGGCCAGGTAGAGATTGCCTCCAGCTTCCCCTATGACCCAAAATGCAAAATGCGTTTTGGAAAATGTTTGGATAAATATTTGTCAAGAAAACATTGTCATTGCTGCTTAATTTCACAGAATTCAAAAGAGAACAGTTTGGCCACATTTTTAGCTGTATGGCCATCTGGCAGTATAAATTAATGTGACAATTATGTTGTTGTTTTTTATAATCAATCAACTCTTAATAGTGAAGTTGCTTGAAGTATTGTTTCTTCTGTAAATGCTAAGACTGTGGAATTCTACAACTCTGTTCTTCTACAAAGCATGTCAACATCCTCTGTTGCTTTGACTGTGGTGGAAAACATGGTGACGGTGACCACATTCTCAAACTCACAGTTAATTGAATTGTTTAGTAACTATTCACCTTATGAGGACTGTGGTTAAGATGTTCTCTTTAAGGTTATTGTGTGTTGGCCCAAATAAACACAAATAGTGTAGAAACAAACCTTAATAAGTTGCACAATAAAATCCTAAAACTGCAATACAAGGCAAAACAATCTTGCGTTAAATTATTAACTCCGCTATCCTTATTATTTCACAAAACATATTATGTAATAATTAAATAGAAAAGTTAAGTTGTCTGCAAATTCTTTTTCTAGAAACGCTGGGATATTTACAGAAGAAAACAGAAATCTGTGTTATTTCATGTAATTCAAGTGAATGTTTATTTAACTGACTAAGTACAATGCAAATAATTTCAATAGTTTTATTATTGAAATAGACCAACTTAATTGTATTTTGTACATATTCACACATTTAGAAATTGATGGCTGCAATAAAAGTTGAGACAGAGTTAAAATAAGATTACAAAGCACAGAATATTTGATTAACATTGGTTTGGAGGACTCCACATTAAACAGGCTAATTGCTAACAGGTGATGTAACATGATTGATGCTAAAAGTCTTTGACCCCTTTGTGATAAACTTTGTGAGAGAATTGTTAGTTAGTTTAAATGTTTCAGTTCAAAATTGTTATTCAACATTTACACCTGATATTGTGAAGTTTCTCGGGGGTCAAGCTTATCATAGATGGGCCAAAGGACTGTGGAATTTTATGCTGTGGTCAGAAGAGCCCACATTTTAGATTTTTTTGGGGAAAATGGGCATTTAGTCATCTGTCCAGAATGTTATCAGCGAAAACTATCATCTGTGATGGCATGAGTTAGTTGTGTCTATGTGAAGGTAACTTTTGGTTAGGGGGGATTTTAGAGAGGCATTTGTTGCCATCAAGGTGACCTCTCTTCCAGGGACGTCCCTGCTTATTTCAGCAGGACAATGCCAGACAACTTTCTGCATGGGTTGCAGCAGTGTGGCATTGAAGATACATAGTTCATGTTTTCAATATTTATGTTCTATTGAAAATGTGGGAATCGGACCACAGTGAAAATGTACTATTGAGCAGCTAAAGTAAGAATTTGAATGACAAAAATTACAAAACAAAACTAATAGTATCCTCAATTCCAGAATGATTAAGAAGTGTTATTTAAAAGAGTGAGGTGATACAATGGAAAAAGTGCCTTTGTCCCAAATTTCATCAAAATCTAAATTTGTGTATATTAAATACAATGAATTTGGTCAGTAAAACTATTAAAAAATATATTGCATTTTAAGAAACACTTTCAATTGTAACTTGTATACTTGTCAATCACTTTATGTCTTAGTGTGGATTCTTGTTGTCACAGTATTGCCAATAGTATATTTTGCATTTGTGGGAAAATCAAATTGCAGTCTGCCTTGTATTATAATACTATAGTATTATAATATATAATATATAATATATATTAAATATATATAATATATTATAAAATACTATAGTAACAATATCTTAAGTAGAGGTATTGTTGGAATCTAAACCCAGAATCACCTATTTACTAGATGCATTATGTATTATTGTCAAACAAATATATTTCTTCATAAAATGTGTTTTTTTTTAAGGAATGTTCATGAGGCACCGCTGCTTGATGAGGAAGGAACAGATTCTGTTCATTTTCTGCAAACATACAGTGGAGGCTTTGCAGTGCTGCCCCCTATTGGCAGATTAAACACCAGCGACACAGAGCTCAGCAATGATGGAATGGAACCAACTCCAAATGCTATACACAGAAGCACTTCAGAGGGATACCTGGCACAACTGGAAAAACAAAAGCAACTCAAGGCCAAAATGACTTATAAGGTGTGTGTGTGTGTGTGTGTGTGAGTGTGTGTGTGAGTGTGTGTGTGTGTGTGTGTGTGTGTGTGTGTGTGTGTGTGTGTGTGTGTGTGTGTGTGTGTGTGTGTGTGAGAAAAGTTTTCCTATACAAACAGATCTATTTCTATTGCGTTTTTACATGAGGGATCTATGCTATGAAAAGGACAAATGAAAGATTTAGTGATAAATCTGCTTAAAGGCTTTATGCACTAAATGTACAGGTTGAAACAACCACATCACATTTTAAAGGGCTGATTATGGTTGTTTGCAGTTCTGCAGGTTAATTGTATAAGTAATTGATGATGCTGTTAATTGCAATGACATGACAATATAAAGGAAGGTCACTGTGATGCTGAAGTGAATTAAAAGATATGGTGATTAAGCACCGTGTGCCGGGCACTGCTGCTGAGATGCTCATTTGCATTTAACGACGACCACTTTGTCCCGTGCCAGCATGATGTCTGCAGGTGGGGCTCACAGAGAAATGGATTCAGTCACCAGCTATAATACAAGGCAGCTAGAGCATCCTTATACACCGAGAACATATTTAGACATCTAGAGGTATTATTTTCCCCCAGCAAATTCAACAAATAGAATATCATATAGCTAGCATCAGACAGAAAGAACGGCCATTTACGCACCGAGCAAGCATCAAATAACTGCAGCAAAACAGCTGTTTACACCAACAGGTTACTACAGTAAAGCTTTCATTTATAGCTACAACATTCTTTATGTAGAACTATGTTGCCATGTATTCCAAGGAAAATTCTATATAGTTAATAGCCAGACACATTAAATAACATTGTAATCTTGCTAGTAAACAAGTAAACAAACAGTTCAGTGGTAAATGCACACAGCACCACTGAGGGGTCATTATGTCATGGAACACATCCACTTGACACCATGTCAGGATTAAGTTGTCCTTACACCATCAAGCAGATTGCTTCTTCTCTTCACCTTACCGTGTCCGCCGTCATGTCTCATAGGATTAGAGGATAAAATTGTAAAACAGCTAGTGTTGCGGCCCAGGGGGAACAGATCAGTGAAGAAAACAGCCGTCCCACAGTGTCCATGACCAATGGCTGATCCCAGGCTGGCCCTAGAGCCTGAAGAAGCCGGCCCGATCTGGCCTGATTAGCCCCCTTTTGTTTAGGAGGGCTTGTGGATTGATGCTTGAGTGCATTGTCGACGTCCGTAACGGATTAACTGTTTACTCTTCCAATATGTCATACCTTCATCTCTCTCCCTCTCTCTCTCTCTCTCTCTCTCATCCACTGAAAATGTTTAAAACAACATTAGTTATGTATTGAGTACTGACCAATGATACATCAATATGGATGTTCTAGAGGAAAATTATTGCTGGATTTATAGAATTCATTATCTAAAGTTATCTAGAGGTTTTAAGATCTTCTGCATCTGTACTTATGATTTCCAAATACTGAAATTGGTTCTTTTTTTAGGCTTATACACTGAAAGACTACAAGAGTGTGAATCAAGAGGTGAAGCTTGGAGGTCTTGGCCCATCTAACACTGTTGATGAGGATGTGGTAAGAGCTGTAACACCTTAATGTCTGGGAACAGCATTGAAGGAAAGCCTACCATTACATGTGCCTAATTGAGACATACACTTTGCTTCTCTTCACGTTGGTGTAACTAATCCCTAACAGCTATTTCAACAACCAAGTGGTTTTGACATGTCTGTTCTTTGACTCACGAATGTGAAAGACTTTCATCCCTCTAAATGGAACAGAAAAGAATTTACAAACCTAATGAGTGTTAGCCTTGGAGAGGGACACTTTTTTCCGTTTTCCTTTTGTCACCATTGGTAAAACCTTCAATGAATCTGATTTTCCAGATGCGTTTCGATGAGGCAGTGTTTGATTTGTGTTCAACACTGGTTCCAGGGAGATAATGAGTTTTATTTGGTTTTGTTTGCCGCCGTAGAGAGGCCACTGAGAGAGACACACAATGAGGGCGAGAGGCCTTAAGGGAGAAACGGCTTAGGTAATTAAACCTCTCTTTTGTAATCTGCCTCCCTCTCTCTCACCACTGTCAGGCTGAGAAAATTAGACGACAGAAGCTGTATTCAAATGTGATCCGTGAACAGAACAAGAAGATAAGTAGGATTCCCTTTCTGCAAGCTAGGAACCCGGTGAGCAGCGACAACAGGAGCGACATCCCCAGAAACAAGGTGAGAATGTTGAAAAGACCTTGCCGACTCTACCTCACGGTGGGTCCACAAGTTTGGTCTTGTCTTTGCCACAATAGCATATCTCTTGGTCATTAAAAGTGTTCCTGGACTAAATGGACAAACTGATTTTTTATAAATCTTGCTGCTTCATATGTTGAACCCTCATCTCAAAGATTTTACTGTAAAAAAGTTCTTTTTTTCCTGTTTTTTCTCTTTAAAATCTAAAACGTGAACACACCAGCAATAAAAAATAGTTTGTTTTTGTAATATATTGTGTGCTTTCCCATTAAAAGTGTTAATATATTTTTTTTAATTGTTCTGGGTTAAAATGCCAGTTTATAACTGCACATCTTTCCTGAGTCAGTGTACATGTTATTAAATTCCACATTGAGTTAATGCTATAAGACTGGCCACAGTTTGCTGTAGGGATAGGGATACTGGTTTCCTAGCAAACCTTAATTCGGATCATTTTAAAATTTCAATTTCTTCAAAAGGGAGTAACTGTTGAGAGAAAACATACTGTCATACTTCTGGAGTATTTCTTGCTTTGTATCTTAAACTGAACTAAAATGAGATTATTAAAGGCTTTACCATTTTAATTAAAGTGCTAATTTTAGGGATGCCTACTGTCCATCCAAAATGGCCGCCTTTGTTGAGCAACTTCTGGTGCACTAATGTTCTCAAATTGCATTATAACTTACTTTAAAGGTCTTAATTGATTTACTGTTGATGCCTCAGTCTTTTATCTTTATAATACTTCAAGTTACTATTCTGAAACCACTGCAGAATGTCCCGCAGGTCTGAGTTGGTCCAAACTCAGTTAGTGCACCTGTTTTAACTCTTGGATTAAATTAACTTATTTGAAAAACTGTGTCCAGGCTTTGGAGTATGCTAGAACCATCGCGAAGCCCAAAGCGCCCCAACAGTGGCGGGAGAAACCCAAAGAGAAGAGTGAGAGTGGGAGCGTGTTTGAGCACTCTGCATATCTCCAGTTAGGAGTGGATTTCTCCCAGCTGGCTACTCTGGAGGTGCTGAAGAAGAGACATGAGCTGGAGAAACAGGCGGTTGCATGCTTCATCAGCCTCCACAGTGATTCATCCACACCGTCTGTTAACACCCACTGAACTGGCAGCCATTGCACTTAACTATGGTACTTAGCCTATGAGCTGCTTCTGAATGCGTCTTGTTTATTGTATTGAATGTATCATGCACAATAGTATCACTTTTCCTTAGATTTTAACAACTTTTTTTCATTTATTTCATAAATCTTCTGTCAGCAAGTACAGAATGGGGTTCGAGGTGTTAGCGTAATATTTGTATGTTTTTAGTCATTAAGTATGGAAGTGTTTACTCAGAACAAATATATATATGACACTTTTTTATTTTTATAATAAACATATATAGCTGAACATAAATAATCTGCTGTTTTTCCTAGACACAGTCATTTTCCATGTTTAAATAAGTCTCTTAACCTCAGCAGCGATCTCATAAACACACCTGGCTGCACTGATAATGGGGAAGACTGTGCTATTTTTCAGCCAGTTCCTGCCCATTACTCTGATTATTTCCACTTTCCTCTGCCCTTTTCTTTAACTGAGAGAGAGAAAAAGCGAGAGAGAGACAGAAAATGGGTCAAATAAGGATGGCACTTTGAAGCCGGCCTGATTAGAGCGGGCAAACTTGCTTTCTGTATTTTTTAAAGTGATAATTTCCCCCCATAAAACAATCTCGAGCACCTATTTCTTTAATGGAAGCTTTAGATCGTTATCAAAGAGCTATTTACTCGTATGTAATATTTTAATTAGATTATAGCCTCTATTTAACCCATCATGTGTGCTTTGATGCTGTGTGTTTTTCAGCGTTAAGCCTCAGAAGCGGGCCTAATCAATGCTGGACCTTTTTGAATTAATGAGGGACACTGCCCTCTCTTTACATCTGTTTTATTTATTTATTTTTCCCCCCTCAGTGCTGCCATAGAAATCGGTTCATTGAAGGAGGCGGTGAATTAGCATCCCCTTTCTGAGGCTCGCCTTTGATGTGGGCGCTGCTGAAGGACTTGGCAAAGCCCTGCCAATGAGCTGATGGAGCCACGCGCCGCAAACCGCTTAATCTTTTAATTGATCACCTTCCACACAACCTATTCTCATCATTTTTGTCTCCCTCTCTGATCCAGAATCCCGTTCTACAAACACCATCAATCCATTTTCCAAAACAGAGAAATTATCACACTACTAGGGCCATGAGCGTACCTGATGTACTTTTAATGCCCAGAACTTTCCAGATACTTCTACTCTAAGGCACCCATTGGTGACACACATTGCTCACACAGCTTGTATAATTGCCTTTAGAAAAGCACTGCTAATAGAATAGTGGAGGAGCAGAGCCTGAGGTCACCATGCCCAGAGCTTAGGCCTATAAAGCCCCTCACACTGCTGAAGCAGAGGAACCACATGTTGTAGAGTGATGGATCCATTTGTGTTTCAGAGCTAATCATCCAACATCAGTACCTAATGCTCCATTGACTCAATCAAATCCTCAGAGCAATGTTCCAGTATCTGGAGAACATCTCTACATTACATGCACTGTGTGTGTGTGTATAGATAGATAGATAGATAGATAGATAGATAGATAGATAGATAGATAGATAGATAGATAGATAGATAG
>JBBIGC010000036.1:6858517-6872467 GCA_037576955.1 Lepidarchus adonis
TCTTTCTCTCTCTCTCTCTCTCTCTCTCTCTCTCTCTCTCTCTCTCTCTCTCTCTCTCTTAGTAAAATGGTTAATTATAATTACACTATTGTTATATGATACATACTTTGTATCTTGTTCCTGCTTACTCCACGTCTATATAGCCTTTTCTCATACATCTCATCATAAAGAGAGAGAGAGGGTTCCCAGTAGAGGGCGTCACTTCTTTCCAATGCACCTGTTGAGATGCTTGTATGTAGTGCTGTTAATCTGCAGGGTTCATTACTAAATCCCTTCTGCAATGTCGCCTCTTCCTTTGGCTTATTATTAACATTAATATTCAAATATAACAAGAGACAATTGAAAGTCAAAAATAAAAATGTTTAAATAGATTTTCACTGTATATTTCCAAGTACTGTTATTTGTGATCAGATCACTCTGACTGTATATGTACTCTATATGTAAACTTATCAGTCTGTTATTTTTTCTGTTTATTTTTAAGCAACTCCAATAAATACATAAATAAACAATAAACAAATAAGTTCAATTACATAATGAATAATATTTCGTATCATCAGAACAGTTTACATTTGTATTATAGAGAAAGTTGATGATTAAAAGTGATTCATAATCACTGAGTGAATGATGAAGTACTAAACACACACAAAAATGATTACAGAATTAATTATTAAAGAAATTCTTCAATAAGATGGTATACAAGTGATTTTAAACTGTTTTATACTACCCATAGTGTTTAATAAGATATGGTCAAAGTGTCTGTGTCACTCACATTGTACTCAGTGCCAGTGTATGTAGCTGAACCCACAGGCCGCTACGATGAAGCAGACTTTATTGCGTAATGCACACTTACCTTAATCTACAGGACTTTCTTACTCCGTGTTGAAAAACTGTGAGGTTTGTTTGTTAAAATACACCAAGGCCCCGTAATGGCAGTGCCGGCAGCGATCCAGCAACTCTTAGCACCAGTGTTTAGCAGCTGAATAGGAGGCAGAGGAGAAAGAACAAACAGGGCGCAGAGACAAAGGCTCAGGCAGAGATGCAGCCAATCAGCTGGGGCTAGTTTTGTGATTTTGGAATCTGCTGAAAAAACAGAAACTAGAGTAGCATGCAGGCTGAACTGATCCTGATGACTGCATGCTTTCTATTGAGCGGACAAGGCTAACGTCCCTATAGTTGAAAAGAGGCCAGGCGGAAAATGTGGACCAGGCAACATGCAATTATATTATCAAAACAGATCTTGATCTATATATCAATGCTTTAACGTGTACAGGTCATATTAAAGTAGAAAGCCATCTTTCCTTATAATACATGGATCAGCACTTAATAAATGAAGAAAATCAAAAACAAACAAACAGGCAACTAATGAAAATTAAAATGAGAGTAAAACAACATTGACAAAACATTTTACAACAATTATTTTCTCAGTGAGTCTAGGAAAAATGTTTGTTTGTTTATTTATTTATTTTATTAAAGATTTTTAAGGAACCGAAATGGCACCACTCCGTCTTTAGATCTCTTTATTAAGCCTCATGTAGTGTGAACCTATTGATTCATCAATAATAGGCATATACATCACTGTTTGCATGAAATAATTCACTGTATGCATGACCCTAAGCCACAAATGTGCCTAAACAAACCACAGCTTAACAAACATTGTAGTAGCTAATGTGCATTACTCTAAACACCTCATATATTAGACTGATAATAATTCAGTGTATGTTACAACTGGCCTCTTAAAATGAGCTCAGGTTTGCTTTCCTGGGCTCTTATGTGCGTTAGAGGCTGTTTTCCCCCTGCAGGAGGGGGTCCGTCCTCTCTGCTGCTCAGGGCCTGAAGATGAAAGCACCTCAGTGGCTCCATTACCTGCATTAGAGCAAGTTGCTCAGACCAATTGACGACTACAAAATGCAACAGGAAAGGCTTTTTTTCCTGAGATGTGAGTGGCGTACTTGCGTCTAACTTCATTTTTATAGACCACCGCCTATTTTGTTCCATTTCAACCGAGCTGGCAGAGGGGCATTTGATATCATCCCGAACTATCAAAGTGGCCAATATGTCTCAGCGAGAGAGAGAGAGAGCAATTCTTCCTCCAATCCAGCTGGCTTTTCAAAGATGAATTTGTTATGGCCCATGTGTATTAAAGCACATCAATGGAGGAAAAAAAGAGATCTACACATGGCTGCAAGATCATCTCTTGTGGGAGAGTTAGGGAAGGATTTCAGTTTCTTCATTTTGCATTTATCCTTCAGTTAAACAAATGCAACTATATGGTCAAAAGCAATTAGTACCAGTGTATTGAAATTGTTATGGAAACAAATTCTAGACAAAAACGCATTCTCAAGAGCCATCGTTACCCAGGTATGACTTCTTTATAAAAAGATATTGAAATGACCAATATTGAACAAAACATTGTATCCTTATACAAAATGTAAATATGTCTCATTGATGTGGGTCAGTATTTAAAGCACCACGTCATGGAAGATCAATACTTTCTAAACTCTAACTCAGTAACATACATCCAGAAATTTCAATTAATTATTTAAGACTAAGGACTGTTTCAGTCTGGACTGTTTTCTGAATAAGATTCAAGGCTAGACAGCCAATCGAAATGTGTGCATTTACATATAAGGTAATGTAAAAAATAATTATTTAAAAAACTGACGAATGTACATAAAAGGGATTTCCAATATTTCATAAATATAAACAAATCTAGAATTATATGCTAGCAACGCTATTAAAAATAGAAGCATGTTGTTTATGCATCACTTTTTCTTTTAATTACACCGTTAAATTATATAGTAACGGAGGACACTAATTGTTGCAGTTTTGTAAGTGGAATTTTTGCCCATTCTTGCAATATACAAACAGTCCATAGTCACAATTGTCTATTCTGATATTCATGATTTACTGCTTATTCTCAGTAGGTGACTGACCATTTCTTGCTGAAATAACAATGGACTTCCCTGGAAAAAAGTTGCCTCAATGGAACAGTCCCAATCAAAAGTTTAGGACCACCTGACAAATGGCAAAAAAATCATAAGTTGCGTGATTGCATTTTAACAAGGTTCCAAGTAGAGCTTCAACATGCTTCAAGGAGAAATGGGAGTGAGACAAAACATTAAACAGCTGATCAAAATCTTAAGACCATGTGTCTTTAAAAGGACAAATCTGTGCAAAAATGTGAATTCATTGCCATTTTCTATCAGGTTCACACTGTTATGACGTTCTGATGGCAAAGGCAAAAAAACCTCTCTTTTTGAAGGTGGTCGAGTTGTTGAACTGCATAAGCAGCTTTCTCTCAGCTCCATCGCTGCCGAGGTGGGACGCAGTAAGACCGTCATTTGGAACTTCTAAATGATCCTGAGGGTTATAGAACAAAAAAGTCAAGTAGAAGACCCAAAAAATTCACTGGACGATCTTCAACCCAAATGAAAGGTCTTCAAAAAAACATTTTCAAAGGCCTTGTCTCTTTGAAGGCCACAGAACTTTGCAAGAAAGCACCAAACATGGGATACTGAACGATGGTAGAAAGTTTTATTCTCTAATGATGGTTTCAAATGTTACTGGCATGACAACACCTGAGGTGTTTTCTCCATGAAGTGCTTTTTCCTTCAGTGGAACAATGGAGCTTCAGGAGGTGAGATGTTGCAGAGAGCATTCCTCATGACCGAGGTCCCTCGTCTGTGTGGTAACAACTGGGTTTTTCAACAGGACAATGCTACAGTACACAACACCTACTGGACAAGGAACTTCTTCCAGGAGAATAACATCACTCTTTTGGACCATCCTCCGTGATCCCCTGATCTAAATCCAATTGAGAACCTTTGGGGATGGATGGTAAGGGACGTTCACAAAAATGGACAACAGTTCCAGGCAGTAGGTGCCCTTCATGCGTCATCTTCACCACTTGGAGAAAAGTTCCTCATGGAAACGCATTTTGCATAAACCTGATTTATGTTTTCCAAAGTTTCATTTCTTGATGCATGGGTGTGCTGTGTTGAGTAACATACAGTGGTGTATGAAGGTTTGTGAAACTTTAAAATGTTCTATTTTTATGATTTTTAATACTGTGACTGTTTTTTAAACAAGCCCTATAAGTAGACGACAAAAACAAATTACACAAAATTATTTTACTGTACTATACTGTATTTATTGGAAAAAAAAAGATCCAATAGTGTATCTATATGTGTGGAAAGAAATAAGTGAATCCTAGAATTATCATATAATTTGAAGGTAAAATCAGAGTCTAGTATTTTCAATCAATGGGATGAGTTTTTAATTTAAAGTTCCAGCAAAGCCTGATCACACACAACACATTTGTGGATGTATATCAAGGCTCAAACAAAGGAGATACCTGGTGACCTCGTAGAAAAAGATTTGTTGATGCCCATGCAGTGGACAAAGTTACTAGATTATCTCTAAAATGTTCATCAACAGTGAGTTACTCTACCAAGATGGGTTGTTCATTAAGGTTCATTAAGCTTATCTCCAACTGCAAATCATGTAATAGTCTGCAAGGTTGCAAAAGAACGCATCATAACTTCTAACTCACATTGACAAACGTTGATGTTCATGAGTGCATCACCAGGAGAACACTGAACAGCAATGGTGTGTATGGCAGAGTAGCAAGGGGAGAACCACCATGTGGATATATATCACAGTAATATGACACAATCATGCAATGTCTTCTAATCTATCTTTCTAATCTTTCTAATATTCACACACATTTAGCCTTGGACTAAGATTACCTGAATCTTTCCACAATTTTATTTACTGTAGAGGGTGAAAGACCTCAGAAATCAGCAGAGCAGTTGCTTCTTGTTGAACCGAAAGGAAAAACGGAAACTAAGGGGCGATAGAGCGTTCGCAGTAATTGCACCAAAACTTTGGAACAAATTACCACTGCATGTGAGGCAGCTCAAACACTTGGTGTTTTTAAATCTCGTTTAAAAACCCATTTTTATTCACTGGCTTTTGAAAAAAACTGAGTCACTTTATTCTTATTTTATTATATATTTTTATTATATATTTTATTCTTGTCTGTCTTAAGTCTCTTGTGTTTTATCTACTTTTATTGTTACTCTTATTGATTGTGTTTTCTTAAATGCTGTACAGCACTTTGGTCAGCCATTGGCTGTTTTTACAAGTGCTATATAAATAAAGTGGTATGGTATGGTAATCAACAATTTTCTTTGGCTCAATAATTTAATAAAAGCTGGGCCTTTGATGAATTCTCCTTTTATACCCAGTAGATACCCAATATTTTCAGCCGCTACTACTTCACCTGCTTATTGTAGAATGTTTCACATCTATACAACTTAAATAGTCTCTAAACAGTTTACTCTTACTTTGCTCTGTCTCAGTTGGTCAGCCAAACCACTAAAAGTAATGTCTTTGTTTAACAAAGCTTAATAAAACTTACTAATGGCTGATTTTTGTTTCATTTACGTGATAAATGAACCTCAGTATGGTCCTTTTAGAAGATGAATTGAATTGAAAAGAACATGTCACCTTAAATATGATGATTTTACGAGTGGACATATTTTATTTTTAATCTGCAAATACCAAACAATTGACATCATATACATGGAGATATGTTTTATTATTAATTTTTCTTTATTCTGTTTTATATGCAAAGCTTGTTTTTCATATATTTTTACACATATACATATATACATATATATATAACATAATGCATTCGAAGGTAATAAACCAAGTATGGATTCTTAAATTAAAATACACTGTTGAATAAGTCTCTCTGTAGTCAGATGCAAGAGCAATGTTTCATAATTAATTTCTTTACCAAATGCAAAATATGAGTCTTAAATGTCAAAGAATGATCCAATATATTCTACAGTACTTGTATATATGACTTCTTCTTCTTGTAAAGTGGTGGCAGAGGAAGAGTTCAGAGGTATTTTGATAATGGAATTAACAATGTTTAAGCTGTTAATATTATATAAGTCCATAAATTACGTGCTACACAGTTCTATAAGCAAAGGTTTAAATTTGGCATTTTGACAAAACTACAGTAAAGAGGAATTAGATCATTATCAGTGGAGATTGTATTGATTAGTCAAATTATTTTTAAACATTTACAATATGAAAAAAAAACCTGGGCAAATTATACTGTTGGAAATACAGTTATTTTATATATAATATTTTAGCATTGCAACCATGTTGAGTAAACCACCTTTGTTATTATTATTTATGATATTATTATATGTAACATATATACTTAATTAATGTAGGCAAAATACATAAAAATGATTAATTCCACTAACTACAACTGAATTCGCTGAGTACATTTTAATCTATCAAGTATGCTACTCAACGCAGTTGTAATAAATTTCACTTCCTTCCAGAAATATTTCATGTTTCTGGGCAAAAAGCTAATTTCATAACCCATCCAAACCCACAGAAGAGCTTTTGTGGGACAAAACATTCATTCTGGTTATGAAAAAAGGTGTTAGAACGCACTGTGCACCATGAACTACACAATATTAGGCGGTTTTAATGTTATGGCAGATCAGTGTATATTGAGCTGATTCTTTTGCAGTGTAGGTGTCAGTAAATGTTAATCCAAGTCTTAAAGAAAAGCAATGAAAAATGAACAGATCTTCACCCATTTGATTGATTTGCAAGACAATTTTGTAAAGAAAGTGTGAACCGTCTTCGCTATGATACCTAGGCTGCTCATCTTTCATGCATTTTGTATTTTTAGGTAACATGCCCTCTGCCGTACACAAAGGTCAGAATGGATATCAGACTGATTTGTTCCTCTCCGTTGTTTGTGTGCCCCTTTCACTAGCCCTCTCATTATTGCACACAATACAAAGCTGTTTCCAGGCCCTGACCTCTTAAACATAATGCATGCAGCCAGAGAAATGTCTTTGAGGCCTTTAAGTTGCCAGCCGCATCCCACCCTAAATGCTTAAATCAACTCTTTAGAATTTCATTTTCCAGCCTTCGGTTGCCTAATTTGTACAGCAAGTGCTTTCAGCGTTTTCCCCAGCATTTAAGCAGCGGCCTTAATCAAAAGAGCATGCAGCCGATTCCCTCTCTCCTCCCTGGCAGACAGCACCGTGGATGTGGAATAAAACCCTTCCACTTAACCACTTAGATGAATATATCAAGAAACTAATTTGCCATTTTAATTGCATGATTTGAGGAGGCGCTGCCTCGCTTTGCCTCTTCCATTTTGGTTGATTTCCAATGTGAGCACACATTAGATTGATCTATGAAAGACTGCAGAAATCACAACACTTAAGTCTTTTCATTTCGCCATAATTAGATAATTGAAATTCCTGTCACTGTCTCTACACTTTAGCAAAACACAAATATTACACACACCAGAGATGGAAAGGGATTGCTTTTTATTCCCTCCACTTTCTACTTTTTCTTTTTTTTAAGTTGCTTTTACCTCTCTCTCTCTCTTTTTTTTGTTGCTCTTACAGAAGCCAAAGCTTCATTCCATCTCCCAAAGCCAGAAATAGTGCAGCGCATGTCCATTTTGTTGAGATTTAGTGAGCCCATTAAGTGATTGCTAGCTGAAATGACAGGGCACATTTCTCCTGATACACTCTGAGAAATACGGCTACCACACATTAAGGACGCATTACTGGAGCCCATTCTCCTCCAGCTGCAAGGATATCCATTAAGGTGGCTCACAGCTCTGAATTTTTCCATTTTCTCTCTCACTAAACTTGACTTTGTGTATTATTCCCTCCTCTGTTTTGTAATTTGCAGCAACAAATTATATCAGTGGGGAAGCTATCTCTCGCCATGTGTTCTCTCGCTGCAGCTATTTTCTGCGACTGATTCTAAAGTGTCAAAATGGACACATCATTAGTGGATAACTAGGCCTGATGGACAGATGCTTAAGAGTTTCTGTGCAGTCAGGTAACTTTTCTCCTGCAGACTCAGAAGGTGAGTCACTCAGAGTGTGAATAGTTTGATGACATCATTTGATTATTTAATTGCCATGAAATTGCAGAATAAAAGTAAAAAAGCTTCAGGGTCATCACACTGCATGTGCCAGAGAGCCACCACACTCCACAGGTTCACTTTTCATTAAAACCATTTCTGAAAGAGGTCAGTTCAGACTATAAATGTCAAAAGAATTGCTCATGCTAATTTCTGTTAAGGCCACTGTGGCATTCTAGTAGTATATAATGCTAAATTAATGCATTTTTATCCCTTGTAGTTTTAATCAGGACATTTTGTAGTCCTGGGGTAGAGCTACAGCTGATGTTCAGTTTCTAACACATTTTAGGAAAGTGGTGTGTCAAAGATTTCAACGAATCAAAGATTGGAAATCTACAACACAGTGGCTTCTCATTCTGCTGGTGGTTAATCTGACAGATTAGGCCTTCAGTCCAGTGCACTGGAAATATCATTGTTAAAATGTATATAATTTGCACCTGTTATATAGTTTTGTTTATTGTTTTGTTTATATTATATTAGATGAGGTTTTATATATTCTTTATATTTCTTTATATTCTTTATATTTCTTTATATTCTTTATATTTCTTTAGAAGTTTAAAATATTCTTGCTCTATTTATTGTTAAGTTTTTTAACGTCTTAAATTGCTCTTGTTTTGTAATCTGAAGTCAGGGGCGGTCGCCAAAGCATTTCACTACACAACATACTGTGTATGATTGTGTATGTGACAAATAAAATTAGAATTTTTTTTTTTTTAATAGTAGAAATTATGCTTTCGCTGAAGACCTGAGAGTTCCTCACTGGTGGGAATTATTGCAATTTAAGCGAAGATGTTCTTGAGCAATTATCTTAAAAACTCAGAAACTCTTGGGTTTGCATGAACCATCTGAATGCACGGTGGGAGACCCAGTGCGTTGCTTTATTTTCCTTAACCTCGGACTCTAGTCAAGTCTATGAAGTCCAGTGAACTTAGAGGAGAATGTTGGCTGCTAGATCTATCATTGCATTGAATTATTGGGGAAATTGAAGGACCACCTTACCAACTCAAAGAGAGCAAGGCTGGTTATGTTCTTCTACACGTCCAGCCGCTAATGGTCATGGCATTGTTGGATTAATCTCACAATCTCTGAAATATACGATAAAACTTATGAATATGTAACATACTAGTAACATACTAGTTACACAATCATTAAACTTTAAATAAAGGAAGTCATATTCATGCAGAAATCCTTTATTTTACCTTCTATTCTATAATATACCACATACTTTTATTTTGAAATGGAATCTGTATCACCATGTGCACTATAAGCAATTTCCTCCAGGATCAACATTTTTTCTGATTCTGAATACAATCCAGTATTTCAGTACAGAGCAACCATTTTTTATGTAAATATATATTATGGTACAGGAGATTTTTCAATGATACTGAGCTGAGTCATAGTAAATTGTAGGATCATATAATGGAAAGTCACTAAATTTATTCTGATGTAGTCTTTATTACTGATGAAATTATGCCAAAGGAAATACTGTTTAAGCAATTCTCTGCCTTAATGACTAAAAGCTTTAAAGTGTTTTAATACTTTCATGTTACCAAGAAGTAAAAAACGCTCCACCTGCCATTAAAGCAACAAACAGAATCACTCAAATGCATAAACAAATAGACAAGGGCTTTTTCAAACACTGAGAAAACGCACACCACCTCAGGAACAGCCTCTGTACAGCTTTTGCCTCCTGCTGTGGTGACATTCTGATTGCATTTTACCCATTAATGCTGCTATTGTTGGTCCTGGGGACTCATGGGGTACAAGAGACTCAATAAGCATTTTAAAGGGCCATGGAAGTAGAACTTCCCTATTTTTTAATAGAAGAGTTTGATGTATTATGCAACACACTGTTACATTTTCAAAACGTCGTATCATTTACTCAGGTTCAGTCTTCACGTCTCTATACAGTATATGAGTCGTGTGACCAAGATTATGGCAATTATTTGGAAACAGAATTTTTGTTCATTCCTGTTTTTAGTGAAGTTATCATTTTATTTGCCATGAAATGTGGCAGAAGCATTTATTACAGTTGAGCAAAATGAAAAGTTTGACAAGAACAGGAATGTTAAAGAAGTGTGACTTCAGAATACATATAAATATGACTTCATAATTTTCTACTGCTGGAAAAAGCAGAGTTGTAATGGCTGAACTTTTTTGCACATAAAAGAAACCAGATCAAGAACTTTGAGTTGAATATCCCTGGTTGCTGTTAACAGACTTAATAAAACTGATTAAAATGTTATATTCTCTTTAACTGGACATATTCTGGCTTCACTGGAGGTCAACATGCTCCAATAAAAGACCTACCTCACATTCATGCCTTTATAGAAGGAGCTACTTCAAAAATGAAATATACCAAAAAATAAATAGAATAAATAAATAAATAAATAAAAACAACAATGGTTCTTGTTACGTTTTGTATTCGCTTCAAATGTCTTCGATTGGGGATGTAGCACCAAGCTTACACCCCACTAGCTTGACCTAGCATAGCAGTAGCTGTAGCAGAAATTAGCCACATTGGTTTAAAAAATAAACATGTAATAAAAATATAAAGAAACACAAAGTTGGAAACAGAATGGAAAAAAATATATATATTTATATATTAAAATATATAAATAATAAGTGCACCGTAACAAGGATAAACGAAAGCATGGATATTCTGATAAAATTAATTATAATTTTTTTTAGTTCATAGATCCAAACCTCATAATTAACCTATAGGGACAAAATCAAATGTAAGGCAAATGGAGGTCATGGTCTGTTTAAGCCAGACGCCAATGTTCATTTGCCACCAGTCAGCAGAGTTGGAGTGTGCAGTCGTCAGATTGAAGCTGCACTGCTGTAGAAACAGCCTTTATCTCCTGCAATAATGAGAGTCAAACGTATTTAAGCAAATCTGGTCCAGATGCAGCACTGACTCACTCTTATTCTTGGCATCACAAGGGTGTAGTACTGGACTAACACCCTGACATGGACTCCCAGTGAGAGAGACATGTCACTAATTGAGTTCTCACTGGCAATTTTATCCCTCTAAGTAAGCAAGAAGAAAGAGAGGCCGCGGCCTCATCTGCCGGGGATGACTTTCCCAGGCTGGCCGAGAAGAGCAGGTAATCCAGGCAGGATGGAGAGAGGAAACAGGGCTTAGAGTCACTCTGGTGGGCCTTTCAGCAGGCACCACGCCAAGCTGGATGACCTTTCTTTCGGCTAACGCCCCATGCCACGCCGGGTTATTGCTTTAAAAGCACTCTATCACCAAAGCAGAGTAGACACGCAATGGTGCAGGTTCTCACATGGGCGTGCGACTAATAAAACATTCAAACATTTATGAGAGAATTGCAGTGTGGCAGACATCAATAGTTTCATTCAGGACATCGATCTTTTATTTTGTTTAAATGAATTGCTGCTTGATGAGAAACACTCACCTCCATGGTTGTGTAACAAATGGCATAGATTGTGAAGAAGCCTGTGAAATTCGATATTTTTTTTAAAAGGTATTTTTAAAAATTACACTCAGCGTCATTTCACTCTAACATGCAAATGTTCCTAACATCATATTGTACCACCAATCAGTGCAATGTCAATTACACAATGCTAATCAGTGGCCACTAGCTTTGCTTCATAATTAGCCATGTTAGCATGTGTTGTCCAGCTAGTCCTTGCTATTGTTTTTCATGCATATTTCACTGAAACAGACATAGACATTTTGTCCCAAGAATGGAGATGCAATTGTTTTGTGGAAATAAAATTAACCCATTACATTTACACAATATTTTGCAATTAAAAAAAGATAAAAATTCAATTTATTTACACTGTAGTTTCCTGCAAAGTTTTATGATTTTCCTGTACAAAGACCTGGCCATTAAAACTTATATAATAATATAAGGATAATCAAATTGTGCATAGTTTATTTTATTTATTTATTATATAGCAAAGAGAAAGAAATTACAATCACACTTGATTTGCATAGTAAACCACAGAGCTATGTTCAAACTGTTAATAAACTTCTGATTCTCCCGATTCTCAACGGTGTTGCAGTTATATATGATTGATATTGATATTTTGTTAAATTAACACAATACTATGCATTTCAAATGATGTATAAGCATTTCTAGCATGAATATGTATAGCCTTACTAAGTTACCCATCTATCCAATCACCATTCTGAGAATCAATCCTTTCTGCTTTTCTGCATATGCAGGTTGTGTCACTATTCCCTCTTCCCCAAAGTGAGCACACTCTCAGCTCATTCAGATCGGTGCAGACTAATTTGTCCTTTGCTCTCGCTTTTATCTCTGTCAGAAAAGAAAGGTCTTCATGGGTCATTGGCCATGAAAGGCTGTGCTTTTTTGTGAACCTGCTGCAGTCTGTTTAGCACTGAGGCCTGAAGCTCAACCATTTCTCTCTCTCCCTGTGACAGCGTGTGCTCGCACAGCCGGACCCCCTGCACCACAGTCCTGCACACTGAGCTCACTGGCCCGGGCCTCACTGTGGGGGATTAAACCCAGAGCATCTTTACAGCAGAGAAACAGACCAGTCACTGTTACTCTTTCCTGTTTCCTACCAGTGCTTTAGTTTCCCAAAAGCCCTTTCTCAAACGCACACCACGTCTCCCTTTGTTGCAACGTTTTTTCAGTTTCTCACAAAGTTGCTCAAACTTGTCAGACAGGTCAAATAGGTTTGGTGTTTGGTGATGATGTCGTGTACAGATTTGCAAAAGCGTTGTGCCACGGTGCATCTCTTCACCTTGAAACAAAAGTCATATATTTTACAAATATTGCACAAATACAAAATCTGATTGACTAGGAACATGTTGAACTGAATTTACATAATTTAGGTGTGTATTTCTTATTAATAATTAACATTTATAAAACATACCAGATCTCTTTTGTTTTATGTTTACTTACTTTTGGATATATATACTATTTTCACATTGAAACTTGATTAAACACGGTTAGTTTAATGCATCCATTAAATCCAATGTAAATTTTTATTTTTATTTCAGCTATTCTTAAGTTAAAAAGGTGTGTGATTAAGGTTTGGGCCTATCTGTGAATGCATGGTTTATAATTCAATTATTAATTTAGTGGCTTATTATTTAGTAATGATTACTAATGAATTAATAATTACTTCCAAAGATGTGACGAGGATTAGGACTCTCTGAAAGAATTTAACGGTGTGTGGGTTTTTTTTTTACTACAATTAATTCAATTTTGCATGAGAATTAAAATACCCAAAATGAAATGTTAAAGCAAAACCTCCATACATACGTGATGTTTTGGTACTGAATGCTAAAATGGCTTCCTGTTTCTACCATGACAACAAATTAAGGTTTAACTGTCACTAACTGATGCCCAACTTGTTCCTCATTTGTAAGCGTTACCTGCAGTTAGCACCTACTTAAGAGTACATTTCCCTTCTGATCTGTGGTTCACTCCTCTGTCAATCATGAAATGATGGCGGCTGGAGCACAAAAGCACCACTTTAGCACCAGTCGGGGCCAGTAGCGGTTAATTGGCCTGTTCGTGAAGCAATCTGCCCTATTAGTCGCCCCTTGCTGCTTATTGCATGGACTGCACTTCCTTATCACACGCCTATTGATTCTCTCCCTGATAAAGAAATAGGGAATGCATCACGCTTGACTCCTTAATGCACTCTAAAAGAAGAGTCATTTACAGACGTGGGCTGCATTATTAGAGTGGAGTGCCTACATGCAGGGTTAAATGTAAGTGAAAGTGCATTTTAACCCATCATTTTAGACTGCTTTTCATGTTACTTGCAGAGGGGTCAGACTGGCTTTAACACTAATGAACCTCTTGCTTTAACACTACAGTTTTAAAGCTTGCTCTGCACTAGGCTTGGGCACTACTGTATAACTGAAATATGTTAATACACTGCAAAAAATGATTTTCTAACTTAGCAGTTTTGTCCTGTTTTCAATCCAAATATCTAAAAAATCTTAAA
>JBBIGC010000036.1:6902963-6916424 GCA_037576955.1 Lepidarchus adonis
TAGCTATTTGGGCCAATCAAAAGTCCTGTGTGCTTTTTCCAGGAAGTTATAAAAGCTGGCTCCTCTCTTCTCAGTGTCCTACTCAGAGTTTACACAAGCTGCTCTTCAGATCTGTCTGGCTGGAGCCGAGGACAATGCATTCTCACTGGCAATCCATGTTTTTGGTGAGAGAGGAGGTTCTTTCCTCCAAAAGTGGCCTAGAGTTTAAAACTTGGTCCTCCTGGGATTGCAGGTTGCAGGTTCAAGTCTCAGTCCCGGTATTACTATTACTGCACTTGTGATGGGTGTATTTTGTGTGTGTTCACAATGACAAATATTCACTTTCATATATATGAATATTAAATACATTGATGATTCTACTGGGAGTTATATGTTCAATAGCTGTTTTCAAGACTGTCTTCTTTGGACCTGTTAAAATGAGCTCACCTTCTGCATTATGTCTCTCTGCATAACCAAAAGCCTAAAATAGCAATGTAATGGCAATAACAGGATAATGTTAGCTATATTAGCTACCAGATTGGATTACTAATCAGGTTATAGAGAGGAAAAATATCAAATGAGCCAATGGCAAGATGAGATGGTACTGTAGAAGTAAATTTTAATTCACCAATGTACAACAGTGGTCTTAAAGTTCATTTATTTATTTATTTTCTTTCCCTCACAATGTTGATGGCCAGTGGTAGCTACCACTGAGGTACCAACACGCTACACTGCTTCATGCGTACTGTTGATAGCTGTGTGTTGTTATTTCCAAAAATGAACCATCAAAAATATCAATACAATACACCTGTTTTAGAGTTTACCCTCAGCTACATGAAACCTGAGACAGATACTTTATCACCGAACACAAAGTAAAAAAAAAAAAAAGGTCTAAGTGGCAAATAGCCACCAAGGTCCATGGTCAGAAAAAATTACATTAACATTTTTTACTTTGCAGTCCCAGTCTCAAAAGTAAAGAATGGATTTTACAGTCAGTCACTTCTATATTTGAGTGGAAGTGAGTAAGTTTTAACCAAGTCTAGAACAATATCAAGAGGAAACAAACGCAAGTGACTTTCATGCAGCTTGACAGAACTTAAACTGATTTGCCAACATATGTACAACATATGTAACTGTGCTTGTGTGTGTTACTGTAATTAAGAGTTGTCAGTTTGTCCAATAAAACATTTCTTTTTATATAATATCTATTCAAATTTGTGACTACGAAGATAAGACTTCAATGTTGGGCATCAAAAATCATCACTCACAAAGGTACTGATATTATAGAAAATATATTAAAAAGTGAAAAAATCACTTTCTTCATAAACTAACAGGATCAAATTAAAAGATAATAAGCTATATACATTGTGACTACTTTAATTAAAATTAAAAAAGAGTATCAGTTATCTCCTAAGCTGGCAACTGTACAAATAGATTAGCTCAGAAAGCTAACATTTTCAAAGCTAACATGTTCTTTGACAATATTCACACCATGGAACTATAACCAAGCACTTTCACTAATAACAACCTATCTGGCCCAACATTCTCAGAACATTCAGCAATTATACTTACTAATATTTTAAATCAATTATTCAATGCCATGGCAGAATACATACAATAAATTTGCACTGCGAACAGCTTGACTTTACTGGACATTAAACTTGATGATTGTACAGTTACTCAAAAAAGTCTAATTTTCATTTTATTTAGAGGTATATTTTCTGATATTTCATGACAATGACCACTGAAGAAACAAGCAAGGTTTGCGTTTATGACTCTCTCATTTTGTTTTACATAGTAGTCTGTTCACTTATTGTAACAGAAACTCATGTTAAGTGATTTTATGAGAGTTTGCACAATAAAATTATTAATAACACTGAGGATTTTACCATCAGTTTCTGCATTTATGTTGAGAATGTGACTTTAAGCCATCCTAGTTCTAAAGTAAAAAGAGAAAACTAGCTCAGGGAAAGATGAAAGCCAGCTCTGCATGTGAAAAATCCCAAATGAATGATGCTGTACTGTGCAGTAGCTTTCGCAGCACATTAATTGTGCACAAATAGTACTGGAAGGTTTTGAAGCTTGTCCTATGTAAGCATATATAACTTTGGGGCCTTAGTTATGAGTTGGATAGAGAATGTTACAAGCTCCAGTTTAACCTTTGTTTTTATGGGCATTGTGGTGCTCCATGCTTGCTTTAAAGTTGTATTTACTAGAAGAATTGTTGGTCTATGTAAGCCATAAAATACAGTAAATCATTAAAATAAAGTCCCTGTAGAATGAGCAGCATAATGAATAGTCTGTCAGTCATTATTGAAAAATAAATCCCTTCAGGACTCTCGACTTCCCTTAACAACACTCCTTTACGGCTTCCTGTTCTCGCTGTTGAGATTTATTTTTTTGATAATGACAGACAGACTATACATCATCTTGGAGAGAGGGATTTAATGTTGACTACATTGCGCTACATTTGCGCATTGTAGTCTCTCTCTTGCAGGAATTAATTGTACATTTGACCAAAAAGCGTTCACGTTTGATTCAGTCAACACCACACGAAAATGGCTGGGAATGGCAAATCATCAATTGGAAGTATAACTTTTATAAGTTGAACAAGTTATACTTACAGTTGATTTTCGTGTGGTGTTGACTGAATCAAACGTGAACGCTCTCTGGTCAAACGTACAATTAATTCCCTGCAAATATATACAGTGGTTTGTAAATGCAGGTTTAACGGTTTGTGAATAAATATAACTGCACTGACATTTGTGCATCACATGACATTTTTGTTGATAAATGCTTTTGTAAATGGTGTTACATTTATTTGTAAGTCATGAATTATATTTTTGAATCTTGTTACAATTGTTTCTGAGTCAAGAAATATATTTGTGAATCTTGTTACATTTATTTGATGATATTGACACTAAACTCTCTCTATAGGTCCTTGCCCTTGCGGTTAGTGGATCGCAGGTTCAAGTCCTGCCCTGGGCACCACTGAGGTACCCATGAGCAAAGAACCATCTCCTTACTTTGCTCCCTTTGCACTGTTGCTAGCTGCCCACTGCTCCATGTGTGATGGGCCATGTATAGTTGTGAATCAGAATCAGAAAAACTTTATTGTCCCTAAGGAAATTGCTTATATGGCGACTGCAACATAGAGACAATGACAAAAAATAAACATACATCTTATACTAATAAAAATACAAAGGTAATAAATATAAAAAGTACTAAAGATACAAGGTAAAAATTACAAAAGTCATAGAAAGTATAATGGTAACATAAAACTACAAATGTAGACTGATTTTAAATGAAAGCAGTAAAATAAGATAAGATAAATAGCATAAATTATAGTTCACAATGACAAATAATCACTTTCACTAAACTGTTATAAAATCTAATGTTATAAAGCTTCACAAAATAAATATCTCATTATTATTATTATTTTTATGTTGTTGTTGTTGTTATTTTTAGAGGATGCTGAGAAGACATTAATATGTGCTTGAGTACCTCTGAATAGTGTATAGTGCCACTAATGGAAAAACTAGTAGTAGTCCAAGACGAGTGTGGAAACCCAGCCAAAGCTCATGCTCAAGTGGGACCTTCAAGTAAAATCCTAAAGTAAATCTATGCTTTGCTGCTTTTGTCAGCTCATGAAAACAAATACAGTATCTTCATCCATAAGAAGTAGGTTGTATGTGCTGAATATGAATGAACGGAACTTAGATGCTACTGTTCAATATCTGACTATGAAGGAATGTTACATGGATATTGTGGTGTGTTTTATAACCCTCTGAGGGTGAATCCAGTGTTCACTGGTTTTCTATTTTATTAAATGCTCTTTCTTTTGGTTATAGGCCTGCAGTGATGTGAAAAAATAGTACACTTGATTTTTTAAAAACGTACATTTTGCCCTTTTTGATACAGTACTTACAGATAAAGGTAATATACAGTCAAACCTCGTTAGCTCACCACACTCGCCTCTCGCCCTGAAAGGCTGCAACACAGATTTCCGACCATGCCTTTTAGCTTATTAAGCCGCCAACCTCGCCTCTCACCCTCGCCATGTCGCGGTGTATGCATTTCTCCCTCTATAACTTGCTAAACTCCGTGTTAGCGCTGTAGCCTAGAACGTGGTCAGTCGTGCTAATTCTATAGGTCAGGTTTGGTTGGTGTCTGGACTATCAATCAACACAGGAGACCCCGGTGTATCACTGACGGCTGGTTGGTTGGTCCACCTGTCCACAGTCCACACATTTACATTTACATTTTAATTTCGTCCCGACAACTATTACAGTATAAGTGGTAGCTTTGATTCTGAATTTGTATAAGTTTGTTAATTACACCCCAAATGTCTGGCAAACAAAAGCTGCATTCTCTGATCAATAAGCAAAAAAAGACATTTGCATCTGTCATGGGAATAACTTGACAAAGATGCAGCAGGATTTTGCTGATGTTTTTACTGCACGATTTCATTGTTTAAAGATCTGTCAAAGAAACAGGTTGTCAAAGAAAATCCATTTCGATAGCTTGCCAACCCACCTCTTGCCAAATTATGGTTAAGACGAATATGGGTGGGCTAATGGGGTTTGACTTGAAAAAACACAAGGAAAATATATAGAAAATATCTGTACTACTATGTGTAATATTTTATGTGGAGAAAACAAGTGAACCCTTGGCCTAAGAAGCTAGTATCTTCAAGTACTGTTTGATATGATGCATAATTTATATTTGAATTAATGACTGCTAGCTGCTCAATCCCAGAAGTGGCAAAATAACCCTTAACCATAACATTTCCACCAACATGCTTCATACAGTAGCTGGTCTTGGTTTCTGTTATTCTGTCCAAACAACTGTATCTACTGTACAATATTTCAGATGAGCTTTGCCTTTATGTTCTTTGGCAAACCATAGTCTTGCTCTAATGTTCTTTTTGGAGAGCAACAGTTTTTCTCATGCAGGTACATTTGTTTTATCTTTTTTATTGTAGATGTATGCACTTTCATGCCAGCAGTTGCAGGAATAACCTTCCAATCCTGTTATAAAAGTCTGTGATCCTTGGAGACTTGGTGACATCAATCAACCTGATTGATCAGTCACTTTTTGACAGATTGGCAATTCTTTGAACTCTACTTATGGATGGTTTTCCTCAGAGTGGAATTGTTTATTTCAAATAATTTAGAGATCTTTTAAAATCTCTTGCCATACTCATAGGCAACCACAGCATTTTTCTAAAAGTATTTAGCTCTTGGCAAGATGATACCACACACTTCAAAAAGAAAGAGAACAGCAGACTCTAGATGTCAGGTTTAAATCAAACAGGTTCCACCTACAGGAGTTCTAAACAACAGCACCTAATCTGGAACATTTGATTCTAATAAATGTTCCAATATATGTAAGAGTATACAAACTTTTTTTAAATGTTGCAACTTTATTGTTTTTTTATTTTAATTGATTTATTATTTAAATCATACAAATGAGTACAAAAAGTCATTAAAGTATTTTTGTGTTGGAGTAGGATATGCTTATTTTTTGCTTGTATTAAAAAAAATATATATATATAAAAAGAAATAATAATAATAATAATCATAATCATAATAATTATTATTATTGGGTATTAAATCCTCACCATTCTGTACTTCTGATTGCCAGTACTTTGTAGCATGCACTGCAAGTGCTTGATGTTCTGGTCAGAATGACCTGCATCACCATTCGTAAAATAGGTATTTATTAAAAAATAGCATTATTATTGAATGGGCATGCTTAAAAATTAAATTAAACCTGCAAGAATTCCATCTTTAAGCACATGTAGCACTGGTTGGCCTAACATACAGTCTTATGCAAAAGTCTGGGCACTCCTTGAAAAATAACAGATTTTGCTGAGTTTGTAATTGAAAAGATGTTAACACAGTCTCTCTAGGACATGGAAAAAAATACAATATTTTCAGCAGACATTGATGCATAGTTACTTTTTATGCCATACATTGAACAAAAATAAAAATAAATAAAAACATTATTATGGCCCTTTGTAAAAGTTTGGGCACCCTAAGAATTCCAAAGTCTCAGATTATTTTTATAAGGTTTCAGACCTTAATCAGGTTGTTAGATTTGATGCATGGTAACAGCTGTCATTAATAAATATCAGCTGGTGCCAATTTCAAAGCTTTACAACAACTCTGACTCTTCAAACCTTTTGCACACACTTGTGGACACTCAACAACCATGGGTTCCTCTAAGCAGCTGTGTAAGACTCTGAAAATGAAAGTTATTGATGCTCACAGTGCAGGAGAAGCTGCAAGAAGATAACAAAGCATTGTCACCTTGCGGTTTGCACAATGAGAAATGTAATTAAGAGATGGCAGTTCAGGGGAACTGTGGAGGTCAAGATGAGATCTGGAATACCAAGAAAATTCAACACATGCCTCTTATTTTGTGCACTACTTCACTTGTGTAAATACTTTTTATCTTACCTGTAACAATCTAAAAAGTAACTTATTATTTATTCTTTTCTTAGTACTCTGTTTGCTGCTCTTTCTGCCATAATGCTGGGAATTACTCACTTGTGGGACAGTAAAGGATTATCTTCTCTTACCTTAATACTCTCAGAGAGAACTGCTTGTATGCTGTTCAGAAAGACAAATCAAATTCCACATATGACTGCAAAAACCCTGCAAGATGATTTAGCAGACTCAGGAGTGGTGGTGCACCATTCCACTGTCCTTCATGGAAAAGACAGCAGAAGAAAACCTTACCTGCGTCCCCATCATAAAATCCAGCTTCAGAGGTATGTAACAGAACAGCTACAGAAGCCTGATGTATTGGACTTGGAAACAAGTGCTGTGAACTGATGAAGTTAAAATAGAATCTTTGGCCACAATTAGCAAAGGCATGTTTGTAGAAAAAATGAGCAGTATTTAATGAAAATACACCTTGATAACCATTAAACATGGGGGTGGATCTATCATGTTTTGGGGCTGTGTGGCAGCCAGTGGTACAGGAAATGTATTATACGGGTGGATGGAAGAATGGATTCCACTAAATACCAAAAATTCTGGAAGCAAACATCACATCATATGTGAAGCTGAAGCTGGAAAGAGGATGAGCTTCTACAACAGGACAATGATCCTAAACAAACCTTGAAATCCACCATAAACAACCTCAAGAGATGAAAGCTGAAGGTTTTTTGAATGGGCATCACAGTTCCCTGATTTAAACATCATTGAAAATGCAGTGGTAGATCTTAAAAGAGCTGTGCATGTGAGACGACAAAGAATATTACAGAACTAGAAGCATTTTGCAAGGGTGAAAATCCCAAGTACAAGAACTGAAAGACTTTTAGCTCTAAAAAGCGTTTGCAAGCTGTAAAATCTGCCAGAGGAGGTGTTACTAAGTACTGATTACTTAGGGTGTCCAATCTTTTGCAGAGTGCCACAATAATGTTTTTATTTTCAATCTTTGCTCAATTTATGACATGAAAAGTAACTATGCATCAAAGTTTGCTGAAAATATTGTGTATTTTTTCCATGTCCTAGAGAGATTGTGTTTAATTTTTCAATTAAAAATGATCTAAATCTGTTATTTATCAAGGGGTGCCCAAACTTTTACATAAGCCTGTATGAATGTATTTCAGCACAGAAATTTAGACCTGAGTCACTAGAGTTGTGGGTGAATGACGAATATCTAAATCACCTTATGTTATATAGAGAAAAGTTTGTAGGAAATTTTAAAGAAAACGTTTGAAATTGTTCAATTAAGTTCATTAAGTGCAGGCGCCATTCGTTATTCTCAAACCCATTCAACTCTTGGAAAAGCGACGTGATCACGGACGTATTGTAGAAAATCAAGTGAGGCTCACGCTTGGAACATCGAAGAAGCCAATCCATAGCGCGCTCGCGCCGTCCCCATCCAATGACTGCGCCGGAGGAGGGACGTCTCGCCGCGCGCCTCCGCGTTCGCCTCACAGTTCAGCGCGAGCCTGGGATTGAGCGGGAACAGCGCACCGCGCCGCTTCACTTTTCTTCGCGCAGGATTTTCGCTCGTGTTTATCAAAAACATCACCACCTCCACCAACAGCAACAACAGCAAACACCGACGCTTGACTCCAGAGCAGACGGCCGTTCGAGTCGCCATGAAGAACCCTATGTACTGGGTGGTCCTGTCCGGAATGGCCGTTGCTTTGATCCAACAAGGTAAGGTGCCTGTGAAGAGCCCGGTTTGACCGTTACTCCAGCCGGCCACCAGCACTGAGACCCGCCGCTTTGTTTGAGGAGGTCACTACATTAACAGGGCTGCCGGTGGTCGCTTCTTAGATAGATAGATAGATAAATAGAAAGATAGATAGATAGAGGTCGTGTGTGGCTCCTCATGTTTGACGTGCTTGCCAAGAAAGAAGCAGCTTAGGTAAGAGATTAGTGGAGTGCAACTCTGAGGTGATAATGTGTCTGTGTGTCCTGTGTGTGGGCTGCAGAAAGCCGATGTGTCTTACACACTTTATACTGAAAGTTGTGTTAAAAGCTCTGTAGACATGTTGGGCTTTCCCATCATCCGCCAACACTTCTTCACAGAATTTCTTTTGTTTTTCCTCATATCTGCATAAGGAACATTAATGTACCTCTGTAAAAAGAGCACTGGTTTTGAGATAACAGAGGAGAAGGTTCTGCAAATCTACCTAAAAATACAGGTCCTAATATTGTTCTTGACTTGAGGAGTGTTTCTATGAAAAACTATTACCTTTTCAGGCTTCTTTAACTTCTCCCCACTTGCAGAAACTTCTTTAACTGCATTTCCCATCTTTTTACAAACCAGAAGTGGTGTTGCATCATCTCTGTTGAATGTATGTTCTACTACTGGTGGGCAATACCAAACATCTTAATAAATTACACTATGGTACACGTATATAAGCACAATAATCAGCCTCTGCATTACAGAAAAATGAGACTGTTGTAACATCTTTTCAATTAAAAAATGATCTAAATCTGTTATTTATCAAGGGGTGTCTAAACTTTTACATAAGACTGAATGAATGTATTTCAGCACAGAAATTTAGACCTGAGCCACTAGAGTTGTGGGTGAATGGCTTGGACGACTACATGATAGTATCTAAATCACCTTATGTTGTATAGAGAACAATGTTTGTAGGAAATTTTAAAGAAACCGTCTGAAATTGTTGTGTTCAAGTAAGTTCATTAAATTCTCTAGCCCATTCAACTCTTGGAAAAGCGACGTGATCATGGACACATTGTAAAAAATCAAGTGAGGCTCACGGTTGGAATCATCCGCCAACACTTCTTCACAGAATTTCTTTTGTTTTTCCTCAGCTGTGTCATATCTGCATAAGAAACATTAACGTACCTGTTCTAAAAACCCTCTGTAAAAAGATGGTGACCAACTTCGGGAATGGTTGTGCTGGTTGGAGAATTTGATCAGAACATCTCCAAAGCTCCTGCAGTGGTTAGTAGCTATCAGAAGTGACCCAAGGGAGAACAATGGACGAATTGGCAGCAGCACTATGGGCACTGAAGACTCAAGTGTGTGGGGAGCGACTGCTCAAGTCTAACCTCAAAAAAGTTGCTGGAGCACAAAAATTTAATGCTGTTTCTGATAGAAAGGTGTCAGAAAACTGCACCAAATTCAAGACTGTTATGGCGGAACAGTGCATGTCAAATCAAATCAAATTCAAATTTTATTTGTCACATACACAGTGTAGTGAAAGGTTTTTTGCGACCACCCGTGACCTCAAGATACATAAACACAATTTAAAAGCAAAAATTAAAAGCAATTTAAGGGCAATAACACAAATTTAAAAGCACAATAACAACAATAAATATAGAACAAATATTAAAAAAAGACACCTAAAGAAATATAAGAATATAAAGAATATTCATGTGTGTAATTTTAAAACATACTGGGTTCATACTGGTTATTTTTTGTATTGAAATACCGAAGCAATGATTGAGTTGTCATTGACACAAACATCTGTCACTTTTGTTACATTTACATTTTTAATCATTTTAGCAATACAAATGTATGATAACATTTTGTGGCCTCACCTTATGGATGTCATTATCCTAAACATAGAAAATGTTATAATTTTTGTTATTTATTAAACATATTAAACCCCCAAAAGGCTAAAAGGATTATAAAGAATATGAACTGACCATAGGTTTCTCATAACAGTGAAAACCTGCAGCTTTAGTGTATTACAGGCAGTGAGCTGTCTCTTCATCAAATGCACAGTAGAACAAATCACATCCTGTCACCAACTGTGACTATATAAGCCACGGCTTTCGGTCTAATATTGGAAAGTAACGTGTTGTTTGTGAGTACGTGTGTGGGTGGGTGTGTGTGGGCGTGTGTGTGTAATGGAGGCTGGTTGTCAGGGGGTTAAGAGTGTTTTGCTCTAGACTGAATGGGAGAGAGAGAAAGAGGCAGAGAGACAAACTGCGAGAGAGAGAGAGAGTGTGACTCTGGGTCTCTGAGAGTGGCTGTGTCCGCGTTGCCAGGCTGCAGCACATACTCCTGCAAAGCTCAAGCCAACATCCCTCCAGCCAGGACTGTCTATTGTACCCTCTCGACTCTCCTCCAACTCTGCCGGAGCTAAGCAAAGAATTATATGCAATTAAATTCAAACTTGGAGCCGCGACTGTGATCTGGCTGCAAACGTAGACCAGAGTAAAGACTTTCAGATCCTTATTCAGGAAGAACTTCTGGGATGAACACCTTCCACCTCAAGTGTTTTTGTCAACTGAGCACCTTCATCATAATAACTATGGTGTTAAACGATAAAGCCGAAATCAGAAGTCCTTAGATTTCAAAGACTCTGATAATTTCATTTAACCTGCTTATCTTTGCTCTTCATCTTATTCTCAGAATCTTTCGCTTGAAGGTGTCCTTCTGTACGAAAAGAGACGAGTCATTTTTCGAGAGCACTGCCGTCCTGGTGTGACGCAGCGTGGTGTGTTATTACGGAAATTAGACCCATTAGGAGCAGAGGATGACTGTGACTAATTGACATCAGTTGCAGCCCAGATGTGAAATTGCTGCTTTGCCCATTTCATCAACAGGACAAGAGATTTAGCTCATTTTCTCAAGGGGCCAAATGGTGCATTATAGTTTATTGCGACAATCTTCCTAAAAAAACAAGTCCTCTGACACACTTTAGACTAAATAACCACACTAACCCACTGATTGTACCCACACTTGAATTTGAATAGTGAAATAATGTGTATTTACACTTATCTAATTGTTTTGTCCTCCATAACTGTCCATATTGGACATCACAAAGATATTATTATCATAACAAATTATGTCAATTCTCACCTGGAGTGCAGGTGTCTAAACCTTTACTGAAAAACTAATTGTGAATTGTCATCTATATCACCAGCACTGCAATATATGTCTGTAAAGACAGTAGACACACAAATGGATTCATGTGCACAATTACTTCTAGGGGCAATTTCACATTGTTTGCTTTGAGCAGTTCATGAGTTCATGGATTTATCAGCATATGCATAACCTTTACTTTGAGGCACATATGTAATTTCTGATCATTTTTACAGATTTTCTTTACTTACACTATGGTTTAATGAGGCTGATAAGTTCACAGTAACCAGCTTCTCATCTTTACAACAGCAGACTGATATAGTAAACTTGAACACACAAGACAATCGTAGTTAATATAATAAAAGGACAAAAAAAATGCATCCAGGCAAAACTTTTTGAATTAATGTACTGTATATTACCCTTATAATGTGATTTACTATCTTTTTGATGAGCTCATAACAGAAATAAAAAAATCTGATAAATAGTCAAATAATCTTATTAGTCATCAAATAAATGTAAAAAATAAATAAATAAATAAATAAATAAATAAGTGTTTCATTTTTGACTATATAAACCATGTTAATCCATGACTCCTTTAAAAGAGTGTCTGTATTATGAACAAAACTTTAATTAATTAAAACATAGCTCAGAAAATTTAACTGACACATGATTACCCTAGGTGCAGTGAATCAGCAAAGACTTTATTGATATTTCTTTCTTATTTAAATGGCTGTTGAGTTCTGGAGTTTCTTGCAGCATTGATTCAAAACTAAAGAAGCAAATAATATTCAAATAATTCTTGGCAGATCAAATCTGGGCTTAGCAGAACTTTGTATAAATGAGGTTTTTGGCTGAATCTTTCCTGACTTTATGACTGTTCAGGTAATAGTTTTTTAAATTATGTTTATGTGGTTAGTTGGTGATTGTGGGCTAATAATACAGGGTTAGAGCCAATAGGGGAATGCAGCAGATGGACACACAGTGAGGCATTCTTGGGTTGTCATGTCAAAGGAATGCAGCCCTGAAATGAGGTATAGCACTGCAGTACAATTGTGTCTGTGTAAACCTTTATGTCTAGTGCACAGTCAAATCATCAGAATAAAACCTGCAGTGTTTTATGTTATTCATCCCAATAAAGTAAGACTTGCAGTCAGTAGAATTAGGGGAATTCTGTTATTAGTGTTGAGGTTAATTATGAATGATAGTAGTGTGTATACACATTATAACTTGTATAGTGCATACAATATAAATTAGTGTTGGGTAAGCAATATAACATCTCTTTAAACTACCCAACACTGAAAACTTAACACTATCACAGCAGAATTAACTTTCTAGTATTGAAATTTATTGAGGAAAATGTTTTTGCAATGGCTTTGTGATTTGTCCATTATTATACATAATGGCAAATGCTTAGTTCATGTTTGAATCTTTGTGCCATTAGAATAGTCTTTGCACAAAGAGCTGTTCTTTCTTTCTCCAAGCACAACCATTATGAAAGCACGTCTCTAGAAGTCCGCCTAATTATAGCACATGCTGAAAGCAGCTCTGCATGGGAAACACCTTTTGAAAAGGCCAAGCTGATGATGCTTACCTGCCTATTCTATTAGAGCACACCGCATTTCACATGTCAAAACAATTACTGTCTGTGTTATCAAACCTAACAAGGAAAGCTGTAGATTTTTAGAAAGACGAGAATTGAAAGGACTGATGAACACTTCTTTTTTTGGAATTAGAGAATTTGAGTCCAGTTTGAATTAAATGTTTTTGTGAAGTAATGAAAACTGACATGTTTACAAATATCTGCCTAATTAACTTTAGTTTAGTTTAGTTTAGTTAAAAAGTAGGTACGAGGGCTGACGGCAAGAAATGAATTCACCAAAACAGAGTTAAACATGAAACTACATGATAGAGAAACATAAACAAGAACCTGAACATCTAAACATGAACTGAACATGAACATATCAAACACAAAAGACTAACACATGGGATCATAATCAACACAGGTGAAGACCACAGGGCAGAACCAAGACAACTGTAGCGTTCCCCAGTCCCAGTACGAGAACTTCCCGGTTCCAACCACCAGAGGGATTACCGGTTAGGGAGCAGAGAGGTAGTCAGCTGACGCCCAGCTGATTCCCATCTGAGGGATGATTAGCCACGCTACAA
>JBBIGC010000036.1:6942177-6956530 GCA_037576955.1 Lepidarchus adonis
TATATATATAAATCTGATATATAGTTTATTCCTGGGTCAAGTACATTTAGACTTGACATTTAGTAAATAAATTAAGTAAAAAAAGTTGGTCTTTTTATTTCACTTTTATTATATGAAACTAATAGTGTAATAACATACACATAAACTGCATATGAAGCATAGCTTGTTACCACTTTTTCTTATTGATACCATTATTAAAACCCTGAGTAATAATTCATACACTCTAGTATTTAGGGTGCCCTAGAAAACATTTATTCTACTTTGAAATTCTATTCTATTCTAATGTATACACATAGAAGGCATGTGACTTGAATCGGGGGATCAGAGGCTGTTTTACATGCATTTTTTATGTTTATTAACTTATGATTTAGCACTACAACCCCATTTCCAAAAAAGATTGGATGCTGTGTAACAGAAATAAAAACGGAATGCAATGATCTGCAAATGTCATAAACACATATTTAAATCAGAGCACAGAAAACATATCAAATGTTGAAAGTGGGATATGTTACTATTACATGAAAACAAAAAACTCTTGATGGTAAGTGGTACTAAAAATAAAAAGATGGAGGAACATATAACTAATCAGATTCATTGGCAAAAGATTAGTAACATTACTGGGTATAAAAAGAGTAAAATATATCTAGTCTCTCAGAAGTAAAAATGGGCTCACTCAACTGGATAAAAGTCTTCTACAAATTGTGGAACAATTTCAAAATAATACTTTCAATATCTCATCATTTACAGTACATAATATCAACAAAGATCCCAAGAGTTTTTAAAATTCCCTGCATGCAAAAAAAATAGTTATCTGTGAGCAGTTTGCTGTGCCATTCACAAATGCAGGTTAAAGCAGCTTCTAAATCACCCAAAGAAGAATTTATATGTGAACATGACACAGAAATGCAGCCATCTTCAGACTGGAAAACATAACATAAAAACTCTGGGTCCATTGGTCTAAAGAGGAGAGGGACTGTCTGGCTTTTTATCGACTCTCAGTTGAAAAGCCTACATCTGGTGTGAGGGTGCATTAGTGCCTATGGAATTAGCACCTTACACATCTTGAAAGGAACCATCAATACTGAAACATATATATAAGATCCAGAGCAACATATGCTCATATCCAAACAATGTGTTTTTCAGGGAAGGTCTTGCATGATTCTGCAAGACAGTGACATACTGCACCTAGCAGTGTCTGGGTGGTGAACTGACCTGCCTGCAGTCCAGACCTTTCACTAACTGAAATTATTTGGTGCATCACAAAAAAAAAATAGAAAAAAGAAGACCCAGGGTTGTCGAGCCGCTAGAATCTGAAACCAGACAAGATTGAGGCAACATTCCCCTCCCAAAACTTCAGCAACTGGTCTCCTCAGTTCTGAGACATTTATAGACTGTAGTTAAAAGAATAGGGGATGCTACACAGTGGGAAACATGGTTCTGTTTCAACACTTTTATTTCTTGAAATTGTATATTTACACAGTTTAAGCACAGTATGATATGTTTTCTGTGTTCTAGTGTGAATGCTTTGATTGGCTGGTTTACAGTACGGCACTGCAAGTGCTCACACAGAAACAAAATGTTTGAGGCAAGGTGGGTTTATTTATAAGGCACATTATCATACACAGAGGTCATTCAATGTGCATAAAAAAGTGGAATTAAAATAAAGTTAAAACAAAAAATGCTTAAACAATCCTTAAAAAGTAGAGAAACCGAGTAAAGAAAAACAAAAGAAAATATTTAAAAAAGTAAAATAAATGTTATAGAGATAAAATATATAAATTAAATTAAGAATATTCTTTAAAATTTGTCTACACTTTGAGGCCCACATTCATTTTCCACATGTGTCATTTTCATTGACATCCAGTCAGGTTTGTGCTCAGCCCATTTGGTTTCACAAGTCTTTCTTTTGTGGGATGTCCTGCCCTTTTACATGGGGTCTTTACTGCCGTGTCCAGGTTATTTTCTCACCCAAACTTCAGAGTAGAGACTAAAGAAAGACTTTTCTATAGGTGTCCAAGGTGAATCATGGATTGTAGACAAAGAACTTTATATGTTTAAGTCTGAATTGGAGGAAGAATTGGGGAAAAGCAAGTTTTAATGATGAACATGCCTGTTGCGCTTGCACAGAACTTTTGAAGTGCAGTTTTTCCTCGGTTAAAACATGGGCTGGAGTGTGTAAATTGTTCAATGCCTAGGTAAACACAAGTTCTCACTGTATGGTATCTATTAAAAAGACATTGTGTTTGATGAATTATTTCACTTATCCTGAGCACTTAAAATAGGGCTATCATGCTCAAAATTCATTTTTTCTTTTAGCCTCCCTATTTGGGATTGTCATTGTTCCTTGTCTCCAGCCTGTATGCATTTGTTGTTTCTTTGTCTTTGTTTGTGTCTTGTTTTATTTAGTCTTGCGATTTTACTGTTTCTATTTGCAGAGATGTTGGCTGGCGCCCTGGTTTTATTTAGTGTTTTATTTTCTGATATTTTCTTTTCCTCACACTTACATTCTGGTACATTGCCTAATCAGTTCATTATACAAACACTTTATGACCCAAATACATAGCTTGCCATGACATCAAATAATATGAGTATATATACATTTTTAAAAATAAATATTGCACCATTCACATACCTTTGCAAAAATATTGTACATGTGTAATGACTGTACATTTTTACAGCCTGAATGATTATCTTCAGGTTTGATATTTTGATTGTTTGCTGAAATGAATATGATTATGTCCTTATATTTATTTTATTTATTTTTAGATTTCATTGGTATAATCCAGAATTCATTGCTACAACAAAGATGGAAAGTTATCCTCGGTCCAGATGCAGCAAAACATGCTTGAAGCATAATATTATAACCACCATATCTTTCAAATGCTGTAACACTTTTAGGCTGAAATGCCGTGCTTTGCCTTTTCCGAATATTGCACTTCCCATTTAAACCAATATATTTACATAGTTGAGAGAAACCTTTAGTTGTTTTGAAGTTTCCTTCCTTAAATGATTAAAAACCTTGCTCTTGAAATGAACTTTGTTGGTCAAACTTCCCTGGAGAGGGTAACAATGGCCTTGAATTTCTGTTTGTGGATAGTCTGTCCGACATTTTTCTGCCTAATGAGCATCAACAGGTCTTCCTGAGAAATCAAGAAGATCAGGCTTTGATGAGTTGGGTAGAAGTTCAAATGCTTGTGCCTTTTTAAAATCTACATTTTGAACTGCAAAAATCAATGACATTTTCAATCAATAATGTTTTATTGATAATATTAGTGTAAAAATATATAATATTTTAAGGGTTCACAAACTTTTAAGCACCACTTTCAGATCAAGTGATGCACATTCATACAGGAATTTATTTAACTTGCCAGTAACCTGAAACCAGTCCAGCAGTGAGGGCAAGTACAAATCTCACCACAACCCTGAGTCTCACTTGCTGAAGTTTACTTGAGAAGGCCAAAGCTTGCAGCCTTTATCATTCTTTCAGCAACATGAGTGATGTCTGGGAGCCACGTGACAAACACAAGCACTCAGATACATTATTTTGCAATGACTGAGTTATACTGAGTATACATTAGATTGGTGCTGAGAGTCAGGAGTGACAGGAGGTAAACATGCTGTCAGGAGGCTTTGTAATTGTGCCTGCGTTCTGATTATAGAAAAGAAAACATTTGTCCATTATAATTAAATGGAAAAAGAAAGTTCTCAGCAGGAAATTGGAATCCTCCGGTGAACTGTGAGCATAAGCACAATAAAGAAATAGCATAAAATGAGTAGTGCTGTAATACAAACTTTTAATCTCACTGATAGTTATTCAAACCACAGTATTCCTGGTTGATGCTAAAATTGGTGAATTAAGAGAACAGTTTATTGTAAACTAAGCAAACATCACCATTTTGTGAAAAGTGCTGTCGAATTACTTTAATTAAAGATGAAGATGCCCTGTATGCCTGACATTCTAGCTTTCCAATGACTGTTGAATCTAGGTTTCTTTTTTTATGCCCTGCATTTGCAACAACCTACCTAATCCTATGTGTCTTTCTTCTAAAACTATTTTGCATTCATACACTACTGCTCAAAAGTTTTAGAACACTCAGTTTTCCAATGTTTACTTGTATTTTAAGCAGTTCTTTTACAGCAAAAACCCTTAAATGGTCAAAGGTAAGTGAAGCCTGAAGCTTTCTTCACAACAATTGAACCTCTCTCCTTGATCTGATAAAATAGTTGATGACTATAGGTGTTTCCTAGCAGGTAACCATGGTTAACAGGAGGAAAAACAATAATTTCAAGCATCACCCTCCTTTTAAAGTATTCAGTCTGCTATTCAAAGTCAATCAGCTTGACAGAATGATCTGCAGTCTTGCGCTCGTCAACACTCTCACCTGTGTTAATGAGAAGATTACTGAAATGATCTCAGCAGGTACTTTTGTGGCAGGACTGAAATGGGGTTTTTTGTGATTAAATTCATTAACATTACAAAGAACAACATTTCAATATATCTGATCACTCTTAATAACATTCTGGAGTATATGCAAATTGCCATCATAAAAACTGAAGCAGCAAACTTTGTGAAAAGAAATATTTGTGTCATTTTTTTAAAACTTTTGGCCAGTTATGTCCATGAACTGAATATCAAAGCAAAGTGGGACATGCAGAAAGATGACCCTAAGCAGACTCGTTTTGTGTTAGTGATTATTGTGGAATGGCAAAGTCCTGACCTAAATTCAAGAGATATGTTGTGGAAGGATCTGACGTGAGTAATTCATTTGAGGAATCCCACTGAAATCTCAGAGAAGCTCTTCTGTTCAGATAATGGGCTAAAGTTTGTCCAAGCCATTGTGCAGGGTAACTTTTAGCTGATGGCCACACAAGATACGGAGAACAAAAATGATCATACTTGTACTACTTTAAAATATGCAATATTGGAACATTTTCCTCAATAAATGTTTATTTTGTTTGATTGATTAAATTAGGTTCTAAATTTTTATAAGGCGTCGCAAATTTTCATGCACCACTGTATGTTCCATCTAGGAATGATCAGTAATGAAAAAAGATAAGGCATTATTTTTTTTTTTACATATATTAATAATTTATAACACTTGACTATGGGCCAAGGCATTTTACAATCCTGGACAGGAGGCCAACACAAAGACAGACAACCATTCACACATACTTAAAATTTTGGTCTGTATTGTGTACTATGTAGAATATTCAAATACAGGTAGTATTGTTACAATTATTATTAAAATTATTAACAATTGTGAGTATGTATGTGTGTATGAAAAGGCATTCAATTTATGTGACAGTTTCAGGACATTGGATCTGTAAAAATGCTCATATCTACTACGTAAAAAGATAAAACAATTAAACATACCTGTATCAGCAATGGTCATCAATTTAGTAATATAATTGTCATTAAATTGATAGATGGTCTCAGGGCTAGTCCTACTGGTAATGTAAAACTCTTTAGGAATTACTTAAAGTATACTCATTTTGCCTAAATATTTGACCTGTCAGTTTAATTAAATGTTATAGCTTATTTCTTTCTCTTTCTGCATCGCTCCCTATCTTCCTGTGTAATAGTCTTTACTCATACAACGAGTCGTTGCTTCTGTCTTCGATCACTGGTCATTAAGAGAGAGCTGGAGGAGAAGGACTAATTTACTCTTCTTGCTTCTTTCAGCTATGCTGCTGTGCAAGGTTTTGGTCTTTAAGTTGCAGGAGGTTGTACAGAAAGCGAATAGTCGACCTCCTCTTGGAGTCTGTCATTAATGCAAAGGTCAACACAGGTGGGAGGCCAGGCTAGTATAGGGAAAAGCAATGTGTTCTCTGTACTTCATACCAATCTTAGATAAAAGTCAGATATGAAAGACTTACTCGGTCTTCAAATCCTCAATGAGCTCTACATGGACTTGCTTTTCCAGAACGATGTACTCTAGGGATTTTAATATTGTCTGTTTTTTGTTTTTAATGTCTTCCACGTTCTATATATCTTTTATTATCTTTCCTACCTATTCACAGATCATACATCCATAGGCTAAAACTGACCCGAACAATTCTTCATTAGAATAATAATATTGAGTTCCTGGCTGGTCTGTGGTGCTTTTTCATTTATCTGAGTTAAACTGTTTTATCTGATGTCCATCTGAAATTAGGTCAGTAAAAAGTCCCTTAATTAATGCTAGGATTACAGTATCACACAATCCTCTGAGGCACTGATGGTAATGAATGGATGGATCTTCAGTCCATTTAATTTTCTAGTTCTACTAGAGCCCCATGTTCCTTATCCCATGTTCAGCAACTCAGTTTTATTTCGTAGTGTATTTCGATTTACAACTTTTTTTTAGAAAAGTAAAATAATAAAAAAAAAAAGATATAAAAACAACAATGTGGTCTGTTAACTTTCTTTGGAACTTTTAACTGAAAAATGTTAAAATGTTAAACATTTCCAATGTTTTCACTGATCAACTTGAGTACATAAATATAAACAAATGTTGAATTTGACACCTGTGCACAGAGGCCTGTTTATCACATTTCCTTCCATTACACTGTGTAATTGTTTGGGAACTGTGGAGACTAACTGTTGCAGTTCTGCTAGTGGAATTTTTTGCTCATTATTGCTTAACACAAGACTTCTGTTGATCAGCTGTCCATGGTGGCCTTTGTCTGATTCTCCTCTCAATGAAACTTTAAACATTTTCAATTGGAGACAGATCTGGACTGCGCTGTGCTACACTGTTGTAGTGTGTGCAGAATGAGACCTGCCATTGTGTTGCTGAAATAATCTTGGACTTCCTGGAAAATAATACCACCTAGATGGCAGAATATTTTTTTCTCTTCAATTCCAAAAGACACCCTTGAGTCAATGAGACAGATTGAAGAATTGAGGTCTTGTTTCCAACATGTTTCCACTGCCTTTCAGTCGATCTGACAACACAGCTGTGTTTCTGTTTAGAATTAAAGTTTGTTTTTCTCTTTGTGTAAAAGAGATTCAGGTTGATGCAAAGGTGAACTGTTTTAAGTGACAGCAGTTTTCAGACAGCAGTTTACCGAACTCAGGGCACTATATATCATAGTAATATTACGGTTTCTCATGTAATGCTTTGTGAGGGGGTCTACATAAGAGAGCGTCTGGCCTTGTCTTACAGGGACTGAGATTTCTCTGGATTTTTCACTATATTTTCTATTGAAGATGATGAAAGACCTCAATACTTTGTAATCTTGACTCAATTTTATGTCCAATTGTCTGTTACCAACTCACCTGCTTATTGTGGAATCTTGAAAATTCTATAAATGTTTCAGTCTTACTTTGCTACGTCCCAGCTTTATTGGAAAGGAAGTTTGTAGTACTTCTTATAAAATGTAAGAACTACAGAATGCTAGGAATTTCTGTAGTTAATTTTTTTGTTTATCAGCCTCTAATTTTTAATATTTAACATTATTGTAAATCAACAACCAAATGTTTCACCCTCTTTATTAATGTTTACAAATAAAGGTGATATACTTTGTTTAATAAGTTTGAATAGTTTATTAAACAAAAATATGAATGTAATCAATGTAAATGACAAATGTGAGAACTCTGGAATGACAGTAATTTTTGAAGTATATTTTTTGTTCATCAGCCTTTAATCTCTACTATTTTGCATTATTGTAAATCAAATAAAAAATATCAATGTAATATTATACTGGGTATAATGTTAGTAAACCCTAGGCATCAGAAGGTAATATTGCCCACTTTAGCAGCACTTATACTGTAGGCCTCTGACATCAGCCTACTGGCACTACTTTTGAGCACTGGTCCTTGCAAAATTGAGTTCAAGATGTGCATGTACTGCCTTTTTTTTCAATCCCACATGACAATCATGGCAATATGATTCAAAACCCCTTTTTGAGCCATTCCTTGATAGATTTTGAACATTATCTTGTTGAAAGGTCTCACTCTAGTTCAACCTTTGGACAAATGGCCTCACATTATCTTCAATCACTCTTTGATATGATGTAGAATTCATGGCTGAATCAATCACTACATGCTGCACAGTATGGGATTCATATCATGAAAAGCTGTCTTTGGTTTAGCTGTTTCACCTCACAGCAAGAAGTTCCTGGGTTTGATTGCTGGATTGTCACTTGTGCCTTTATGCGCTCCCTGTGTTTGTGTGGGTTTCTGCTGGGTGGTTGATCGGCTACTCTAAATTACTCTAAAAGTTGTGTGTATGAGTGCGAGTGTGTGTGTGTGTGAATAGTTTTCTGTTGCTTTATTAAATAGCCTTTCAGTGGATAAGTTAAGTTTAAATAGCCTCCACTTTATGAAAAGTTTTACTTGAAAAATATACGCATTTTAGGGCTACATTAGTGTGGAGAAAATACTACAATTATTGCTTAGAAATACTTCCAGTACTTGAAAAAGGTAATAAACTGTAATTGTGGTTGGACTCTTCCACCCGCAAAGTTTCATCTTCAGAACCTTTTGTTAGGTTGAAAAAATATGTTTTTATTTTCTTATGGTGTTTATTAATATAGTGATAATTACATTATTTTTTTGAGAATATACAAGCTTTACAATGTAGATAAGGAAACATACATAGTAAACAGTACATTTAAATACAACGTATTATTTTGGGATGCCATCTTTTTGTACTGAATTATACATGTAGTGAATGTGTTTTCATGTTTTTAGATAGGCCGCCTATCTAAAATATAGATTTAAGCAAGCTGCAGCAAGGTTTGTAAAAATTGATAGGCTGCGGCTTATTGTTGGGGAAATATAGTAGGTCTGCCAGGTGTACTGTACCATCTTCAAAGTGCATTCTAGCAATGCTCAAACAAGCCCTCCTGAATAATTATAGAGCGGTTGTGGAATTGTCACATGGCCACTTTTTGCCATAAAATCCTGTAACTCAACCATTCAAATCAAACATTGGCCTGTCACTTCTTTATTATGGACTTTACTGTGCTCCTTGGGATCAATAAAGCCTTTGAGAATTTTTGTATCCATCTCCTGCTTTATGTGTGTCCACAACTTTATCACTGAGATCTTTTGAAAGTGGCTTGCCACCGAGAATGTTAGCTGTCAGTTACACTGCCAAGCCAGTTTTTATACTGCTTTTATATTTGGTCTGCAGTGGAAATGGTGGTTACTTACACCTGATTGAGTTTACATAGTTTAGGAGAGAGGTGATCCTTTCTTAATCTCAGAATTTCTTGTTTTTTATTTGTTTTTATTCTTCTGTACTATAGCTGAGATATATTTTACTTGGATATTATAGACCGCATTGATTAAATAAAGCTGGGAAAAAATATTTGTTGGTGTGTTTTTAAAGGAAAAGGGAATATTTTGAAGGGGTTGATCCTTTTCCCTAGCTACTGCAGAATCCCTCATGTGCCACCTTAGTCTTTTATTGATTGTATAACATACATTTGATTAATTAGGCTCAAATATTATCACTAAGTTTTAAACCTTTGAAGATCCTGTAATTGTATTCCATACTAAAACATATTGTAGTGATTCTCTGGGAGGGAGAACCACCAACTGACCACTCGCACACAAGTTATGCATCTTTGAACCACCCAGAAGTTGGCCAGGTTTTATTTGCTCCTTCACCGGCCTTTAAAAAGACCAACCTGTACCCTGTGCGTCCCACACGAGCATGAACCTGTGAGCGAGGATGGTGATGGATGGCCAGACTCACCGAGTCATCACTCTCCAGACTCATCACGAAGAGAGTGAGCTTGTCCATCCATCGCTATCTCGCTCGCACAAAACACGCACAACACGGTAAAGCACAATTGTATTGCTCCTTTTCCTGAAACACACAGAACATGTACAAACACAGCAAAACCAGCATTTCAGTCACACTCCCATGATGCCCTTCTCCCCACAGCCAATGGGAGCTGCCCAGGACCATTACAATATGAATGATTCCCTTTTCACCATTTGTCCACCTGAAGTGGAGAAAAGTGACATAGCCATAAAATTGTTGTTGAAAAATCAAGTGGTTTGAAGCAGGCTAGCAGAGACGCTAGATCAGTTAAGCAGCCGGGCTTTGATCTGAGGAGCTCGTGCTAATGGATGTTGACGGCATGACTGGCCTGCTGACAGCATAATGCCCAGATCCGCAGTATTAGTGTCAAGGTGCTTGAATCATGCTCTGTTCCTCCTTTGGCTTGATTTGCGCTAATTTTACCCTCTTCCAGGAATTTCCAAAACACTTGGAAATGCTTCTCCCAGGGGCTTCAGTTGGGGCTGGATGGGGCTTTCCAAGCAACCGTAATGTTTCAAAAAACAACTATTGCTGTGTACTTAGTGGGTGTATTTAGGAAAAGAAAACAGAGAATGATGCTCCAATATCAGGATCTGTGTAAAAAATGTCTTATTATTCCTCAGCAAGCTACATTAGTAATCATCTTAGTGATGCAGATTACATCTCTGTACAGTAACAGCATACAGCCTTCTGACTCAGTAATCTGTTGCAAACTTCGAAGCGATTGCCCACCTCCGCCTATTCGAGATCAAATTATGGAAATCGGTCAAGTTATGCTTTAGAAAAAAGCAGATCTTCCCACCATAACAGAGGCTGTTCTTGCATGCCTATATATTTCTCTGTAGTTATTCTACTACTTACAATGACTACGAATTACTATGAATATGAAATATGAAATTTACCCTTGAAAATTTGTTTTACTAGGTTTGCAAAATTAGGTTGAACTGCATTGCAAAAGTAGACTGCCACACTATTCAAATTCATGAGAGATGTCTCTTTGGCTAATAACAATTGAAATGACTTGTTAGCTCAATTGTTTGTTCTAATTGAGCTATAAACATTTGTAATCATACATTTCCTATCAAATTTTTTTTAATAAATGTTTTTTTATTTAAATGGTATTTGATATTTGAAGAGGCTTCTATTTTTTTATGGAGCTCTACGGGATTTAGAATATGTTATACTTTTACAGCAGTTTGACTAGAACTTTGTGTAGTTGAAATGTTCAACTCTTGAACATTAATAAAATATTTGTTCTGGGCCTGAAAGAAAACATAGCAGCTGCAACCAATGAGGCTGGGACATGGCAATGAACTACACATTATTGGCTTAAGTGTTTATTTGTAAAAAATACCTATTTTCATCATACACTATATTGATGTCTCAAATAATGTTTTTTTTTCTGTGGGAAAGACCCATGTTTCTCCTATTTGTGAAATACAATCAGAGACGTTTTGGGATTTGCTCCTGTAGATTGCGGTATGACTGGTTGCTCTGAATTGCCACTTGGCATTTCTGGAAGAGTGCAAGTCTATAGCAGAAGCACCTAGCTCCGGTTCTGGAGGGCCGGTGTCCAGAGTGGCAGTGTGCTATATCAATGTTTTTAATCAATTGCCATAGGAAATGCATTTTAAATTCTGAATTATGTTGTTTTTACTAAACTTTTCTGCAAAATTATAAGAATAATGAAATAATGTAATGCGAAGCATTAAGACCACCCATATTGTACATAGCAACTTGAATTTCAGCTCATATTCAGGGAACTATGTAGAATATCACAATATATGTCATTATGCAAGGTATTGCAATGTTTTGTAATATAATCATACTATGATGTATCGCACTGTGAAGTCTTTGCCAATGCCCATGATCTGTTCCTAAATGTGACAGTGGCGTTATGTTGTTTTTCCTCATAGAAATGCAAACATTTACTGAAGCAATTGCCCAAGCAATCAAGATTTAACCTATTTGCCTAATAAAAGAGAAATTCCAAAGAAAATAAATGAAAAATCACTTATTTAAATATTTAAAAATATTAAGAGGAGACTCCTTTGCAAGACATGAAAGATCACAAAAATTATCACCATTAGATATACAGCGCTGTCTTTGCATAAAGGAAATCAAGCTTCACTTCTGCTTCAGATGTTTTTCTGTCCATCCTTCCATTTTGAGAAGAGAACTCAATACTGTGTGTCTGAAAGGTAGGCTGTGCCTAGAAATTCTGTCCATTAAGATTATGGACAGGATCAGTAACAAAGGGCAGCCCTGGCGGAGTCCAACTCTCACTGGAAGCAGGTCCGACTTATTGCAGGCAGTGCATAATAATAATAATAATTAACCCTTATAGTCCCACAAGTGGGAAATTATATTCTCTCCATTTAACCCATCACACATAGACACATGGAGCAGTGGGCTGCCGTCAACAGAGGCACCCGGGGAGCAGTGAAGGGGGATGGTACCTTGCTCAAGGGTACCTCAGTGGTGTCTGGGCTGGGACTTGAACCGGCAACCTTTGGATCCCAGGGGCAATGTACTAACCACTAGGCCACCACTGCCCTAATAGCCCAGACCAAGCTCCAACACCGGTTCTACAGAGACCAAACAGCCCTTAACAAGGATTCCAGTACCCCGTACTCCTGGAGTATCCCCCACAGGACTCCCCAAGGGACACGGTCAAATGCCTTCTTCAAGTCCACAAAGCACATGTAGACTGTTTGGGCAAACTCCCATGCACCTTCCAGGACCCTGCTGAGGGTGTAGAGCTGTTCCACTGTTCTACAACCTGGACAAAAACCACATGGCTCCTCCTGAATCTGAGGTTCAACTATCCTTCCTTTCCAGAACCCCTGCATAGACTTTCCCAGGGAGGCTGAGGATTGTGATCCCTCTGTAGTTGGAACACACCCTTCGGTCTGGCCTTCTTAAAGAGGGGGACCACCACTCTGGTCTGCCAATCCAGAAGCACTCCGGGAGGATGTCATCCACCCCCGGCGCCCTACCACCAAGGAGCTTTTTGACATACATACAAACACAGTTGTTTTAGCATTTGATTAGCACTTAGAAAGTATTCAAGATTCAAGATGTTTATTCACCACATGCCTAGTTATACATGTACAACAAGCAGTGAAATGCATCCTGATCCACTCCAGACTGTGCAAGAATAAGATTAATTAAAGATTATTAGGCAAAAAAATTAACACTAAACTAAAACTTAAACTATATTATCACACACAGGTAGAAAATCAGATAAGCAGATAAGACCCCATTCACCTTTTCCAATTTTATGCTGCAGCCTGATATTGCAATCATTTTATTGTTTGTTTTTCTTATTACCCTACACTCAGGACTCTATAATAATGAAGCCAAAACAGAATTTTAGACTATATTGTACATTAAAAAGAAAAAAGTGAAGTGTCGCATTTACATATGTATTAAGATTTTGAAATGTAGCTCTTGTGCATCATATTTCTCTTGATCACTGCTAAGATGTTTCTATGCCTTGATTGCAATCTGCCTGTGGTAAATTAAACTGATTGGATATGATTTGAAAAGGCACAAACCTCTCTGTTTTCTTTAAAGAATGCAAACCATTAGGTTAAAGAATCAGGCTGCAGAGTTTAGAAACAGGATTGTTGCCAAGCACATGTTTGGGGAAGGCTACAAAAATTTCTGCTGCACTGAAGTGTTCCAACAAGCACAGTGGTCTCCTTAATTCTCAAATGGAAGGGATTTTGTTACAACTAGAGCTGAACTGAGCGATCAAGGGAGAAGGGCCTTAGTGAGAGAGGTAACCAAGAACTTGATTGAGCTCCACAGATCCTGTGTGGAGATGGGATTAAGTAACAGAAAGACAACCATATCTGCAAAGGCTTCCCTCAGTGCAAAACACATGATATGTGACTTGGAGTATGCAAAATAATTGCATCTGAAGGCCGGAGCTGATTGGCCTCAGTTCTAAACATTATGTCAGGAGGAACCCAGGGACCACTCATCACCTGCCCAATACCATCCCAGCAGTGATCCATGGTGGTGGCAGCATAATTCTGTAGGGGCGTTGTTCAGTAGCAGGAAGTGAAACTGGTCAGGATTGAGGGAAAGCTGAGTGTAGCAACATACAGATATCCTTAATGAAAACCTGTTCCACAGTGCAATAATGCACACTCATGCCATCCGAGATGTAAGCTTTTGAACTAAGCAGCGATAACCAACACAGTTTTCCACTTTGCCTCAGTCCATTTTAAATTAGCTTTTCCCCAGAGAAGACAGCAACGTTTTTGCATTGGTTTTTTACCTGATAGAATGGCATGGTTCATAGACAAAGCATTCGGGAAGTGTTTTTGGGCCCATGCAATGATTTCCATTAAAGAACCATCTCTTTTTTTAACGCAGTGTTGCCTGTGGACCTTATTCATAATATTCACCTTATTTGGATATTATGTACTGTAGATGATGAGATAGTGAAGGTGAAACTCTGCCCATATTTTCTTCTGAGAAGCATTAATATTAATATTAATTAATATGAATATTAATATAACAAATAATATTGGTTTATGTGATTTGAAAATATTACATTCTGTTATTACAACCCACTG
>JBBIGC010000036.1:7003954-7014237 GCA_037576955.1 Lepidarchus adonis
CAACATGTTTGTGCACTTTCCACATTTTTTAGTTCTGTTTTTGAATAAAGGGTTAGAAATGAATGCTTTTCTTTTTTGTAATCCGATTAATCGATTAATCGAAAAAATAATCGGCAGATTAATCGATTATTAAAATAACCGTTAGTTGCAGCCCTAGTGTTTTATGTGGGTGGGCATGCATACATTCTACATATGCGTGTATTATCTGACCTGTGTGCTTGGTGGATCAAGCAAGGCTCTGTAGCTTTATAAATAGTGCAGGCTGCTGACTTCTGTGTGTCTCTGATTGATGAGCTAGACGTGCTGTGCTCTTGCTGGGCTGCGGGTCCATCTCCTGGCAGAGCACACACACACACACACACACACACAGACACACACACACACACACACAATACTTATCTGGCTTTAAGGGAGGGTGCCTTAATAAAGCAGGTGTTAAGACAGGATTAAGCCAACTGCATCACACAAACGTGATGAGGGCTCAAAGTAATACAAGCGCATGTAATTTTAGACCCAACGAGGGGCCCCATTTCAAACACCTATTGGGTCGATTTACAAACCGCCACCGCGTCTTCTCTTTCTGTCAGGGTGTTTTGAAGAGAACATTGTGTTTTCTTCGATGCCTGAGTAGAGCTGAGAACAAAACATGAAACTGGTGTTCTTCTGAGCCTTGCATGCATGATTGTTCTGGTTCCTAATTCTATTCCCATAGCTCTCAGTTCTACAATACCATTCATCACCACCCATATGTTCTGCCAGTCTGTTTAGCTGAGCAAAGACCTCACAACCTAGTTCTGGTTCAGGATTCACAGCAGTATCTTAGCACAAATCATTCAGTGCAATTGATCTTCTTTGTCTGCCTCTGCTTTTATTGATTTGTTTATCATCTTGCTGAAATACTTGATGGCTCAGATAAGTGCCCTGTTGTATTCTCACATAGTTAAAATAATTATTCAGTCAAAGACAATCTCAGTTGGACACAAATTAAAGAAACAACTATCCTATTGTAGTAGTATATTTCCCAAAATATGACTTATTTTTGGACCCAAAAATGAGTTGGTTTCAAGTTCTCCAATTAAGACTCAGAATATCCTTTTTTCTTTGAAATATCTGCTGGTAAACAATAGTGTATTGAAGTCCTTAGTGCCTTAGATGAAAGAAGAGATTGTAAGCGGTTCATTTCCAACATCTCTGAATGAGCAAAGTAACTTTTATTTGCCATTTGTGCAGTCTTCACATGTATTTTGGATTTTTTTGAGGTTCTTAGTCCAGATTTTGATTGTATTCATCAAATGACGGTTAAGCCCTTCATGTGCTGCCAGTTGTTTTACAACAGGGGAAACATAAAATATAGTAACATCTGTTTTTTCATATGGTGCCTCATGAGCACAGACCAATTCATTGTCAGCATTCAGACTGAGGGAGAGGTCAAAACGCAAGGTCAGCTATATTATCCTCTGGAGCTTAGAGGCGGTTTAATATCTTGCTTTGAGGCATAGTGAGAGTGAGTAGTGCAGAATAGCATATGTACTGAGTCACACTTTGCTGGTTAGTTGAGTCACCAGAGTTCCAGTGCATGTGGAATGATTACCTGCTGTCAATGTTAGCATCTGGATCCCTTCATATACCTAAACGTATTAAGTAAAATTTGTATATGCTAAGTTATCTATGATAATACATAAAGCTAAGGAGATGTGACTAAAAATAACTCATACTGAAGACTTGGCTTTCTTTGTGATTGTACAGGTGTTTACCCCAGTGTCCTGGCCACAATCCCAGACAAGGCCCCCAAATCCTGGCCACCCAGTAATCCCTTCATTTCAAATAAACTAATTCACTTCTTATTTTGTTGCCTAATCTCCCGAGTGGTGATGAACGCAATTTGTCTTTCGCTAGTGTATACCAGGTGCTTTGTAGAGTGCCCCCGTAAATCCCTATATAAAGTCTGCTCATTGCCATTCATGGTGCAACCTGCACAGTTCTGAACATTTGTCTCGCATTATAATACTCACACCACTGACTCACTTAACGTTGAATGGTCAAAAGGTGTTCAAGGCGTGACGGAATTATCTGCTTTGACAGGTTGCCTTAGTACTTCCAAAGATCCTGATATATCACAGATAGGCCCATCATATCACTGCCTTGAGTCTAGCTCATCCATCAAGTCCAGGCATCTAGAAAGCAGGACACCAGGATGAGTGGGAGTAGGGGAGGTAATATCAGTTCAGGGCAGTAGAAGGCATTGTATCAGACAAATATGAAATAAAGCTTCAGCACTGCAATCTGTTTTCAGGTCAGTTGGTCAAGCCAGCCCAGAGCCACATGTAACATTTACCGTATTTCCGCAATGATATGAGATCGATTTTACAAACCTGGTGTTTGGTTAAATGGGGCAGCCTAGCTAAAAACATGAAAACGCATTCGCTAAAAGTATACAAAAATATGACATCCGTATTTGTATTTGTATTGTATTTAAATGTACAATTTACTGCAGCAATGAACAGTTCGAAAAGCAACGCAAAGCAAAGACAGATCACGATGGCATCATGTTTCGGCAGTGTGGGCAGGTGCAAAGTCCTGCTGGAAAATGAAATCAGCATCTCCATAAAGCTTGCCAGCAGAAGGAAGCATTAAGATTTTCTTGGTAGATGTTGCATTGACTGTGGACTTTCGGAAAACACAGTGACCAACACTAGCAGATGACATGGCCCCAAATCATCACTGACTGTGGAAACTTCACACTGGACTTCAAACAACATGGATTCTGTGCTTCTTCACTCTTCCTCCAGACTGTGGGACCATGATTTCCAAGTTATGTTCAAAATTTATATTCATCTGAAAAAAGAACTTTGGACAGTGAGCAGTCCAGTGCTTTTTCTCCTTCGTCCAGGTAAGACACATCTGATGTTGTCTCTGGTTCAGGAGAGGCTTGACACGAGGAATGTGACATTTGTATCCCATGTCTAGGATTTGTCTGTGTGTAGTGGCTCGGTGGCTCATGATGCGCTGACTCCACTCTTTCTGAATCTCCCCCAAATTCTTGAATGGATTTTGTTTGGCAATCCTCTCAAGGTTGCGGTTGTCCCTGTTGCTGGTACACCTTTTCCTACCACACTTTTTCATTCCACTTATCTTTCTATGAATATGCTTGGATCCAGCACTCTGTGAACAACCAGCTTCTTTAGCAATGACCTTTTGTGGCTTACCCTCCTTGTGGAGGATGTCAATGAATGTCTTCTGGACAAATGTCAAGTCAGCAGTTTTCCCCATGATTGTGTATCCTCCTGACTCAGATGATGAGGGTGTGACATTCCAAGATTGAACTTTTTCACAATATTCTAATTTTATTTTCTGGAACAAAAAGTGATTGAATTGCAGGTAAACAACAAAAATTAACCTTGATTTATTCAATAAACAAACAATATCAAGATTTCAATCATCACAGCTGGTATGAGATTCTTCTCCTGGAATGCTGTACAGTGATCCCTGCTATTTCCCGGTTCAGCTACTGTGCTCCTACTATATCATATGGTTTTCAGCAGTCACTAACTAGAATTAATTAGAACGATATTATAATTTATAATAACTGATGTATATGTAACTTTAAGCAATACACTTGTAAATCATAAAACATACAGGAATACATAAACAGAGTCGCAATTCATAATGAAATGTACATACGCACTAATTGGCTGCCACCAACGTGGTGAAATATTGAAAGAACAGCGAGCATGGATTCTCAATGCATCTCAGTTCTCTGTGTATCATGTACCTTGCTTGTGGTCTGATTGTTGTGTGAAAATCTTTTATTTAGTTTTAAGCCCTATAATGGTTACCAAGCATCCTGCATCTTCTAAGCCTTCTGAGAGTAGTGAGTCTAAGCTCCAGAGGAACACCTTGACCATTCAGGAGAAGGTAAAAGTGTATTCATATGGTCTTTCTTTATAACATATTTTCACCCATCGCTGATGCCTCTGGAACATAACTTCCACAAAAGGTGGGGGAACACTGTAAATGGTTTATGTCTTATCTGTCCAAAGACTAACCCTAACCCTTATTCCAGAAGTCCTGATCTTTGTCTACCTTCTCTCTGGCAAACTTCAGTCTGGCCTTGATGTTTCTCTTAGAGAGCAAAGGTTTCCTCCTTGCACACTTTCCATGCAAGTTAAAGTTGTGCCGTCTCTTTCTAGTTGTAGATGCATGTACTTTTACATCAGCAGTAGCAAGAGCCTGCTGTAGGTCCCGTGATGAGATTTTAGGTTTTTTTGGAGACTTCTTTTAGCGTCTTGCAGTCTGTTTTCAGGGTGAACTTGCTTGGACGGCCAGACCTGGGCATGTTGGGAGTTATTTTGGAAATCCTTCACTTGTAGACTATTTTCCGGACAGTGGAATGGCGGTTTGCAAATTCTTTTGAGGATTATAATTAAAATCTTTACCAGGATTATAAGCCGCTACAGTCTTCGTTCTGAAGGCCTCAGACAGCTCTTTTGATCTCACCATGGTTTTCAGTCTCAGCTCAAAAGTTAGGAGCAGATCAAACTTAATGTATGAGATTTAACTAGAGCAAACTTCTTCAAAATGATGAGTAACAATGTTCTAATCATGTGCACTTAATGTGCTACTCCTGTATGTGATTTGAGCCGTTTTAATTACAAATAAAATGGGGGTGGCCTAATTTAGTCACTTTTTTGTAGAATGACATTTTTATAGAAGATTTTTATTGCTTTAATTGTTTAGTTGTATTACTTGAATCTCCTAGTATTTTAAAAAATGAGATTAAATATCCATATGTCAAAGAATGTTACAAAAACACACAGGCTTTTCAAGGTTTATTGAATACACAGTACACAGTGTATTGAAATGCTGTTTAACACAGCCCCCAACCGTGGTACATTTGGTGCAAATGTAAAATAAAATATATAAAATGTTTAAAAATATATAAAAGAGAGAATAAGCTTAAATACAAGTCTGAAGTAAATTACTCTAAATAAGCAATACCTATAAGTATATAAAAATACACTGTAGATGTCTCTACTCTAAACAAGGCGACAACAAGGCAGTGTGCATTGTGCAAGACATTGTACCAAGTTTAAGTTATTTAGGATATTGCAACAAGACAAAGAAAAGAGAGACAGGTGCAAATGAGCAGGTGCAAATGAAGCATAATGTAAAGTAGGTGTGGATGTGCAAATGGAAATATTGCATGAGGGTGAAAATATGTTGTTGTTCTGACACCATTCCACCAGTTTTTTCATCTCCTCTCTGTAAGCAGACTCATTGCTGTTGGTGATGAGACCCACCACTGTTGTGTCATCTGCATATTTGATGATGTGGTTTGGACTGTACCATGCAGTACAGTTGTGTGCTGACAGAGTGAACAGCAATGGGCTGAGCATGCATCCTTGTGGGGTAACCTGTGCTCAATCTGAGGACCTAGGCAGTGTTATCTATGGAGACAGACTGGGGCCTGTCCATCAAGATCCAGTAGCAGAGAGGGTGTTTATTCCTGGCAGGTACAGCTGCTGTATCAGCTTCTGAGGAATGACAATTTTAAACTCTGAACTGAAGTCAATAAACAGCATTCTGACATAAAGTGGCTTTTTTAGCTAGATGGAAGAGGGTCAAATGAAGGGTAGATGAAATGGCATTGCATGTGGAGCGGTTTGGGCAGTATGCTGTTTTTTTTTTTTTTTTACTTCAGTTCATATGGAAGTTGGATCTGCTGGGAGTGTCATAGGGTGTCCTAGTTTTTTCACATGACTGCATATATATATGGAATATCCTTTACCACAAAAATACCATGAACATTAGTCTACTAGATTGCTTGCCTTCTTCTTCCTGCTCACCCTACTTACCCTACTTCACCATGATCTTTGAATGGTACCCAAGAGATATTAATGCTTTGGCCCTTTGGTAAACACACACAATGTAGTTTTTTACTGTTTTTGGGTTGTTGATGAAAGGTTATGTGGAGGCTAGTTTGCACCAAGTGATTTTTTGTGTTTGTGAGATAAAAGGAGCACTTTGGATAATGAGTGCAAAGGGTCAGTGCCTCTCATCATTTTGCCACCCCCTCCTGCACTTCCCTGGAGCAAAGGGTCAAACAGCACTGAGCTGTAAATTAAAAATATGTGTGGGGTGCAATTAGTGTTTTCTGTGAATGATATTCATAGCTTTTAACAAAGCTGATGCTGTGTTTTAGCACAGGAGTTTTCAGCATTTTCCTTCTCAAGGCCTAACTCTGTCACTGCAGTGCTTAAGGACACTCGCTTTTTATTATTCAAGCATTGACACTGATACTTGAAAACTTGAATATATGAATGAAAAAATCTAAGAAATGTTGAATTCAACAGTAAAGAGAAAGGCAATTATAAATTCTTTAAATACAACTTTTAACGTGAATACTCTTTGAATTAAACACTGTTCTGTGAGGGTAAAAAGCAGTGATCTACTGAACTAGTATCCACTGCTGTAATCACAAACTCACATCCAAGAATGTTCAGATAAAACTCCTCACAGGTTTCAACACCTTCAGTTCATTTGTTTTCTTATCACACTGTCACAGATTGTGTGCTTTTCTTCTTTATTTTCTCTCTGCTTTGGTAGATAGACGGTGCAGAAGTTATCAAATTGGGCTTTAAACATTAGAAGCTCTAGTAGACTTATTTTGTGTTCTCTATGAAGCATGATCTACACATACAGAAAAGTATCCCCGGGCAAATTAATCAACAAGTACAAGGAACAAGCAGTATTATTGGAATACAATAAACCAAGAACTATGGTAATTACTCTGTTTAGAATCTCTGAAAGAATAATCAAACTAGTGAGGGCATGCTGTGATCAGTGTGTGCTACCAGGCATACTGTATCACATACACATATTGTTTTTTCAGTACTTCATGTACTGTAGTAAGAGAAAAATAATTCTCTATGCACATCAAGCATTGTTCTAACCATATCATAAATATGAATATGAACAATAATCCATACCCTCTGTTTTGGCTTCTCTAAATGATTTCAGTGAGTGAAATGTGGTAGCAAATGCACCAATAGCAAATTTCTTTTCAGTGCTATTATATATGGACTGCTGTGGTCACTGAAGCACCTTGGTGTGACAAGCCTCAACACTGGTGATGATTGGATGGTGAGGTCAATTTGCCACCATACCACTGGAGGACAAACACAGGATTCAGCTGTGCAGAGTGGTAAATTTCTCCCAGCATGATTATTACAGTTATTCATAACAGTCAATATTGTGGATGCTGCAAATTACTAGAGGAGAAATGTGGGTCATCTTCTGCCCGCTGCATTGGCAAAAGGTTGCAGCTGATGATCATTTCTGTACCTGTGAAAGAGCGGTTGGGGTTGCAAGATGCTTAATTATGTATAGATAGTTGCATACTGTCGATAAATAAATTAATAAATAAATGAATGAATGAATAAATTAAAATAATTAATTAAATCAAATTAAATATCTAAATAATCTAAATTAAACTGAAATAAAAGTCTAATTTTACAATCCATAACATGGCAAGAAAACATATAATAACATATAATAATTAGCCAGATTATGTAGCCAGATGTCTTACTTTGTTATTCACTATTTATTTATTACTTTCGCTCATTTAAAGGTGTCCAATGTTTGTTGTAAATATTCCTGTTTGTTATCTATTAATATGTTTATATGTTAATTTATTTAGTTATTTCCCCGGCCAAATCTATATTTAATGTATCCATAGCCTATTGAAGACTGTATCTTATTGTAAGTCTTTATTATCATGCAAACTGTGAATTAGACATTTAGACATAGAGAAAGTGAACCTTTATATTGTGTAATTTAAAGAAGTAATTAGGTTTATGACAAACGTGGGCTTATCTACTAGATACAAATTCTTTGTAAACAAATACATTATTAGTAAAACACATTCAAAATACATGTTAACTTGACTTGACTTGAAAGAAATGTTGTGTAAATTCAGCTCTTAAATTTAGAGGCACACAACCAGAGTAGTGCTTTATTTTATTTTATTTTATTTTATTTATTTTTTAGTGTTTTCAATGAAAACTGACATTTAGAAGTAACTACAAACACCATTTCTAATGAGGAAGTTTTAAAGAGGTTGGAAGAGAGAGAAATACAGGATTATAAAAGGAGGACAGTGTGAAAGAAGATTACTACACAAGAGAATCCCTTCCAAAACCAAACAAATAAACAAACAAACAAACAATATCCTTATTGACAGGTCTTTGTGATAGCAAGGTCATGGCCTAAAGATAGGAACAGGAAAATACGCTTTTTTTCTCAAGTATTTGGGTGCAACTTGAAACATCGTGAAATCTCTCTTTGAAAACATGGTGTTGTTAGTGGCCGCAGTGTGTGATTGGTTACACAAACCATGTTTAGATCATTTTCCCCCTTTCTTCATTATGGATTTTCCCGACTAATTGTGACAGCTTTATTAAGTTTTAATTTGCTTACAGCATTTTTCTGAAATTACCTATAAATTATCTTATATTACAAAAAAAAGAAACCAAACTGCATGTAGACTCTGGTCTTGCATTGGTTGATTTACAATGAATACATATCCTCACATTTCTCATACAGATATTCATGTTTTTCTTACAAGCTAATTTAAGCAACTGGAGCCATGCGTGGGAATATTGGAGAAGTTAGATGAACTTTTCCATTTTGTAATGTTTTTGCAGTTACAAAAAATAATATAAACTAAAATGCCTAGTAGATCAATTCACTGCACATGCTGATTGTTTTATTAGCAGTTTATGATTATTTCAGTTGATATTTAAGCACTTTTTTAACCATTTCAAATTATTTTAACAATACAGTAATAATGATAATCATAATACATTTGCTCAATACAATCAGAATATTTTGTTTACAGGCATTATAAGTTTATGATTATTTCAGTTGATTTTTAAGCACGTTTTGAACCATTTCAAATGAATTTAACTACCAATACTGTTAACATTTCAGAATATTTTAACAATACAGCAATAATAATAATCATAATAATTTTGCTCAATACAATCAGAATATTCTGTTTACAGGCGTTATAAGCTTATGATTATTTCAGTTGATATATAAGCACTTTTTGAACCATTTCAAATGATTTTTACAATACCAATATTGTTAACATTTTAGAATATTTTAACAATACAGCTATAATAATAATCATAATAATTTGCTCAATACAATCAGAATATTCTGTTTGCATGCGTTATAAGGTTTAATGAAAAGTTAAGTACATTTAAAATGAGATTTTACCACATTTCAGACAGACAGCTGGAAACAAAGTCATCCACTCTGATTTTTACCTGTATAACAAGATATAGGCTACATAGTGGCAGTCATTCCTAGTGTCATGTAAGTGTCTATTGGGGGGAGGGGTGCTACTGTACATTTGCACAAGATCAAAATGCTAGTAACATGTCAGAAATGCTGTCCAAATGGCATTTCTACACTTTGATTAAATCTTTCTTGAATAAAGTTGCTAGCTTTAAAAAAATAGTTAAAGTATTTTAAAATTCCATTACAGATTACCCCATGCCTGGGAGTCCAAACGTCTATGGCATAGTAATTTATCCAGTACGCAGCCACTTTCTTTGTTGTCAGCACAGGGCTTTTTTTGTTGTTTTTTTTTTACCTCAGATGCCTGTTTATGTATTTAAAGTCCACATAACCCGCTAAGCAATGTGTGGTCTCAAACTCCTCATTGCCTCTTAACCAATTTATTAGGTGCAGATATATTAATCATTAATTCAAGTGCAAAAATCTAATATGAATACCAGCCGCACTTGCAAAATTTGAATTTTAATCCACTTAAATCAAGAAGCCAGTGGCAATTGAATTAACATAATTATTCATTAATATGCGAATGAGTACAGATGTTCGATGAGCAACAGATGTGCTCTTCATGTCGAACAACACAACAATATGATAAACTGCAGAAAAAGAGAGACAGGGAGGGAGGGGTAGTGAGACAGAGAGAGAGAGAGAGAGAGAGAGAGAGAGAGAAGCAGAAAGAGGTGAGCTAGAGAGCAGACATCACTCATTACAATATGTCCTTCCTTATGTATCTCTGACTAGCACTCAGAGGACAGCACATTGCAATCAGAGCCATCCCAAATCAGAGTGACTCTGCAGCACGAGGCCACAGCCTTACACGGCCATAATGTGGCATTAAAGTGGAAGTCAAGTCAAGTCAAGTCAAGTCAATTTTATTTATAAAGCGCTTTTTACAACTGACATTGTCACAAAGCAACTTC
>JBBIGC010000036.1:7038366-7050589 GCA_037576955.1 Lepidarchus adonis
CTGTGGAGGCCAGGTCATCTGCCGCAGCTCCATCACTCTCCTTCTTGCTCAAACAGCCCTTACACAGCCTGGAGGTGCGTTTGAGGTCATTGTCCTGTTCAAAAATAAATGATCGTCCAACTAAACGCAACCACTTGGGGACACAATTAAAGTTTTTGCAATTTTCTGGACTGATTGACCATCATTTCTTAAAGTAATGATGGTGACTCGTTTTTCTTTAGTTAGCTGATTGTTGCCATAATATGAATTTTAACAGTTGTCCAATAGGGCTGTCGGCTGTGTAGTCAACTGACCTCTGCACAACACAACTGATGGTCCCAACCCCATTGATAAAACAAGAAATCCCACTAACTACATGTGTCATTTATAGTTTTGATACATTCAGAAAGAAACTACCAATAGAAATGGTCATGAAAATAAAGAAAATACATTGAATGATAAGGTTTGTCCAAACTTTTGGCCTGTACTGTATACAGGGGACCTTCGGGTTGCGATGCACTTGACTGCGATTTGAGGTTATGTTGCTGCTCCATTTATTAATTTATTTTTGTCGGCGAGCAAAGCAGATGAATACACTCGGTGTCACACGCTGCCTGTTTCCCCTCTCTTTATGGCCAAGCGGCGTCTCGTATGTATCCATTATGCTTTAGTCATGCTCACTGCTATCTAGGGACTTTAATTCTCATCAGACAAAAGACTCACTTCAGGCCGTCAATGAACTGCAATACATCAGGCCATTCTCCGTCCTGCTCCTAGTCACTGTCCGCTCAACTAACGAACTGTTTCACTTCATTACTCCTGTGTATATGCTCCATGTGTTTATTTTCATTTACGTATTTACATATTTACAACAGGAATAAAGGTCAGGAATTGTTCACTTCATTACTGTACTGTATGTGCGCCATGTGAGTTACTTAGGTGCTTATGTAAGTGGGCTTTTACCCGATGTTTCTGACTTGCAGGTTTTTCAGGTTACTTCGTTCAGAGCGCTTTCATTGATCAAATATTTGACTGCCTGTGTGAACAAGGCCTAAAGCTTTTTTACGGTACTTTGTTGTAGTAGTCCTACAGACAGTGTTAATGTGCCTCAACTTTAATGCCCATCATGTTTTATGCGTGAACATATTTAATTTTACAACCTTCATTTATTCAGGAATGGGACCAAGTAAAACATTATACTTAGAAATGTACTTTTATTTTATATTGTTCATTTTTGGAACGTCTAGCAATTTCCGAACTGACTTGATTCAGTGCTAAGGAAATATTTTCATAGTTTTGTAATTGATTTATTCTTTGAAGCGTAAATATTAATTTATGCAATTGCAATGCCTTGACTTTTGTGAGGTAAGTAAACAGTCCCAGCCATAACAGCAATGGTACAAAAAAAAAATATCATATGATTTTGTTAGCTTCATGTTGGTAGTATTGCTTATGCACTTATGGTCAGCTAGAGTATATGAGGTGTCGGCAAGAGTGTGAAATTTTTATTTGCAAAGCAGTTAAAACTAGCAAATTTGTTTTTTCCATTTAACTAATTCATGATAATGATGTGTATATAAAACAATAGCAGGGGCTTCACCAATCTGCACCTAAGGGTTAGCTAGGGGATTGGTTGGCTGTCCCAGGGGAACTGTGGGCTGTGGGCTCACTCACTGCTTCCATGTGTTTCCTACCGGTCCCAGGTATCGAACTAGCAACTCTCTGGTCATAAACCCTCTTCACAAGCCATGGCTTCCTATTGGTCCATAGCTGCCCTATTATCATATATATTTTCCCTTTATCAAATTCAGTAAAAAAATGCACATTTGATTCCAAAAAATGTTCATTGCTTGAAAAATAATGTATTTTAAATACAAAGGTATTGAAATACTTTAAACAAACAAATAAATAAATAAATAAAAGAGTTTAATTTTAATTCTGAGCCCAGCTGACATCCCTACATGATAACCACAATGGCAGTCCATGTCTTCGTCTTGTAGACAGTTCTGCATTTACTACTCATTCCGTAAAACAGGTGGAAGAGGCAGATGGGTGTGTGGGGTGTGTGAGTGTTACACTAAGCTTGCTATCCAAATATAATCAACACTTTTCAAACACTCCCAGAAGTTACTGGTTCTTATTAATTACATTGCTTTGAGCGAACTATTCTTGCCATGTTGGAGAGAAAAAATGCTGCTGTCCTCAGGCAAGGTGCTTCGACATCCAACACAGCAAATAGAGAGTGAATCTTCTCTTTGCAGTGTAGGTGTCTGTGCATGTGTCTGTATGTGTGTTATGCATATGAGACTGTAATCTAATCACATTCTCCTGATGTTATTTCCTAGTAGGCTGGGGCATAGGGACATCCTTCTCATGCTCTGATGAATAAAACAGGAATTTATAAACTGCCCCACCAGAACATAGACCTGTACTGATACAGATTTAAAAAAAAGAAAAGAATAGAAACAACTAGTGTGGGAGGAAAATCAAGTGTCATGAATAATTGAATAGGTTTTTGAAAAATTCATCATCACCCAACTGGTTTGAAGGTCACCATGTGTCGAGAGCATGGACCCTGGAAATGGGATTCACATTAAAGCTGAGAAAATGATTGATTACTACTATCTGAACACTGGTTAGACTTTCTGAGAAAAACGTGAGAGAGATGTCATGTCAAAGGTCATCACAAAAGTGAATTTCATTTAAGTTGTATTATGTTGCATAGTCTCTTGTCTGCCTCTTTGAAATGACTGTATGAATACGCAAATTGCTCTCAAATACCATTGTGGGCAAGATATTGATGGGATTTTTAATTTAAACTGCAGCTTGTAGATACTTAGGGTTGATGGTAAAGTTAAGACTGTGCTTAGACAGCACTTGTGAAGGACAAATAGCTGTATGACATCAGCCCTCCTTATACAGTTTATTGTCATGAGCCTTCTTTCAGTCTTTGTTGAATTCACATAATTCATGCTACATTGAATCAATGAATATTAACATGTAGATGAGAGCTGTTCTCAGAGTGAGTCTCAATGGTACTATGTACGATGCAGTTCTTCAAGAAATGAAATGGGGCTTGACTGTTTGTGGACCCTTTAGAATTATTGTTCTAGATTTCTGCATAAATATGATTTTCAAACACGGGTCTTATCAATAATTAAATCTAAGGTAAACACATCAGACATAATAATAATAATAATAATAATAATAATAATAATAATAATAATAATGATAATGATGATGATGATGATGATGGTGATGATGATGATGATGATGATAATAATAATAATAATAATAATAATAATAATGGTGGTGGTGGTGGTGATGATGATGATGATGATAATAATAGTTGTTGTTGTTGTTGTTATTTTTTTTATATTATTATTATTATTATTATGTTGTTGTTGTTGTTGTTTATTACAATGACTAACAACAACAACAACAATAATAATAATAATTACTGTTTTAAATCAAGTGTGCTGCCCTCTGCCAAAACGAGGTGGAAATAAACGTGGTCTTGGAAGTGTGGTGGTAGGGTGAGACAGAACAATCAGAAGGCTCCGCTCTGGTTGGCAGCGATTTAAAATGGTGTTATCGGATTCACCTGCAAACAGTCAACAGATGGGACCAGGGAACTATGTGGCGTGCACGTACCTCCGCGTTGAAATACACATTCACAACCACCAACACAGGGTTCCCCAAGGGGGACGTGCCTGGAAACAACCTGTAGGCTCATCACGGCTCTCTTTTACAAGAGAGTAGCACAGCAAAATAGACATCGGCACTGGGGGTGCACATCTTGAGCTCACACTGCCTCCCCCCTCTTTGGTTAAGGCTGAATGCCTCCATGCTCAGGCGAGCTCCAATGTGGATCTACACCCAGAAATAACCTATAGATGCAGGTTTACTGAACACAGTGGATAGAGGTGCCACGGGTAAACTGGAGGACTATACCGATTGTTTACCCAAAGGTAGCCACCTGCAGAACACCAACGTTCAGTAAACAGCCCATTTCTAGATTACTAGAGTCTAAAATTTAATTATTAATACCAAGAGAAGAGAACATGTCTGGCGTAAACCAAATACAGCATTACAGGATAAGAGTCTCATTCCAGCTGTAAAGCATGGAGGTGGAAGTGTCATGGTTTGGGAATGCTTTGCTGTAGCAGGACCTGGCTGGATCACCATCACAGAATGCACACAGAATTCTACTGTGTATCCGAGGGTGCTTGAGGAACATGTTAGGCCATCTGTAAGAACATTAAAGCTGAAGCGGAATTCGACCCTGCAACAAGACAATGACCCAAAACATACCAGTAAATCTGCCAAAGACTGGGCTGAAAATTAAGAAATGGATTAAGAAGTGCACACTCAATGTGGAATCGAGCACTAACATGAGCAGAATCTTCACTCACTCAGTGCTTCTCTTCATCATGTGCTCCCTGAACGTAAGCTCTTTTTTCAGTCCAAAGGCCTAGACTCCTGTTCCACTCAAGCTTTCCACTGGTTTCTTGGGGGGAAGAGGAGCTGTTCAAAACCACAATCCAGTCACTTTTTCCAATGCGTTAGGGAAACAAAACCTGAGCCTTGTATGCAGGCAATGAGGAGGGAGCTCCTTACGATTTTATCGCTGCTTTTCAGGCCTTTTAGTGTTTTAGATGGACTGTACATGCAAGAAACCCTTCAACTATCTCACAGGTTAAAGTATTCTGTATTGAGGAGCAGGGCAAACTTTTCTCAGACTGATGTCAGAGACTGGTAGAAGCATCTCACTGTGGTTTTCTCAGCCAAAAGGGGTAACACTAGCTATTAGGGGATAGGAGGGTTTTAACTTCTTTCCTCAGTTAAAATACCAACTTTTGTTGATATCTTTTGTTCAAGTTATTTTTTGTTGTGTACTTGCAATTAAATCACTTTGTTTTCCAGAAAAAAAGAGTCATCGAATATGTTAACATTTCCATGATTCCAATTCCACAAACACTTTGTCTTTTAAAATGTATTTTATTTAAATTGGACAGCCACTCATATTTTTGTAGAATAATATTTTAGGTCACTTCTATGAAGAAATACAGAATAATTGATGTCCACAGACACTCAAGCATCACTATAATGCAGTATTTTTTCTTTTTTCTTCTTTCTTTCTTTTATAAGCTGTCTGCTTTGCTTAGCACTAAACTACAGAAGCGTTTTTAGCAGGAATGCAGGATTTTCTTCACAAATTAATCAGGAGATCAGTCTAGGACAGTAGCTTCTCAGTTGTCAGAGTTTTGTCTGTTTGAACTATGTCTGGACACATCTTTATATGGATAAATGTGAAAAGTGTACATGGGCAGGTTTATTCCATTTAGACAATATCATAATATGCATATATTTTCTGTTTTTGGTATTTAGCTGCTTTCTTGATGATACATCAGTTCTTTGTTTTTTTGGACTGTGAAAGGTCTGTGGCGGGTCAGGCCCATAAAATAACAGTTATACCAAGCAACTTCAACTTGACATTAATTGTCCCAGAAGGGAAATTAAATCTGTAGCCAATATCAACTGTTGAGCACAACACAAGCACAGCCTAAAAAGATTCTGTACAAACAAAAATTAAACTTTATTAATAAGCTGGAAAATAGCTTTGTTGTGCAACACAAAATAAATGATACTAAGTTAATAAGCTGGAAAATAATTTTGCTATACAACCCAATATATGTTTACATACATAACAGTTAAACAGTCTTTGTTAAACAAAGGTTTTTATGATATTTTTCTGTAATTGAAAATAACCACAATAGGGGCTTAATAATGTGTTTTCAAAGAAATAAAGTGTACATTTAAGTGTGAATAAATCATAGCTGGGGAAGGGAAAGTGGGCATTTAATTCAGAAATGTAAAGCTACTGTTGTGACATCCCACCACCTTTTCATTAAGTCAATGCTTCTTTTATTCCCAGTTTATAAGTTTATAAGTCCAAAAAACAAGAGGAAGCCAACAGGAAGGAAAACAATACTACACGTAACCACTTCCCATTTACATGATCAGAACTTGATATTTGTGTTTTGCGAAAGAAAAGAGGACCATTGATCATCAGTCCAGTGTTTTTTCTTCTTAGCCCAGGTAAGACGCTTCTGACGTTGTCTCTGGTTGAGGAGTGGCTTGACAAGAGGAATGCGACATTTGTAGCCCATGTCAAGGCTTCGTCTGAGCGTAGTGGCTTCTGATGCGCTGACTCCAGCCTCAGTCCACTCCTTGTGAAACCCCCCCAAAATCCCTGAATGGATTTTGCTTGGCAATCCTCTCAAGGCTGCAGTTGTCTCTGTTGCTGGGACAACCAGCTTCTTTAGCAATGACCTTTTGTGGCTTACCCTCCTTGTGGAGGGTGTCAATAACTTCTGGACATCTGTCAACTTCCTCATGATTGTGTAGCCTCTTGACCCAGACTGAGACCATTTAAAGGCTCAAGAATCCTTTGCAGGTGTTTTGAGCTAATTCACTGATTAGGGTGTGACTCCATAACTTTCCAAAATGGAACTTTTTCCCAAAATTCTAATTTTTTGAGACTGTGATTTTGGGGTTTATCATCTGTAAGCCATAATAATCAAAATTCCAAGAAATAAAGGCCTGACATATTTCACTCTAATATATTAACATATTATATGGAATTCCCTTTCTGAATGGGATGTCAAAGAAATACTTTTTCATGATATTCAAATTTTTTGAGATGAGAACACATGTGTTCTAGCCGGAATTCTTGGATCTTGATTTCGAAACCTTGGAAACCAATATGGTAATTGTTTTGTTTCTGCAGTGCACACACTAATAAGTATGCACTCATAGCTCAGCTCATACAACACTGACATAATTCAAAAATATTCTTTTTGAAACATTGTACCTCTGAAAGTTAGAAATGGTCAACCATGGTTCCACAATAATGCTTTTTTCAAGACTTTTATTTTCAGAACCCCCTAATACAACCTGTTTTATGATGAATGCTTTACAGTTAAGAATTATATAGGCACAAAATTTTTAATCCTACTTTTTCTGATTATTGGTGAGCATTAAACTCATACAAATGGATATTTATTGCTGAATAAACCCCAATTCGAGTTCATTTTTTAGCATTCACTAATAATCCAGTCTTACAAAGCATCTGAGTTTTCATGGTGAAAAAAAATGCAAAGGTAAAGATAGAAGTCAGGGTACAGGCTCTAGAACACTTCTAGGCTCTAGACTTCTGTAAGACTGGAAAAAGACAAATTATTGTGTGGCCTGCGGCCTGGCCTCTTGTTGCTGTCTAAAGACGGACTATGAATACATTATGTATTGCAGTATAGCAATAGTAAAGTCTTCATTTTATTTTAGCATTCTAACAATTGTAAGACACTGGACAAGACAAGTCTTCAGACCTCAACTGCCTAAGCATGCATTAAAATAACCACAATGATGTTTTACCAAAAAATATTTGCAAATGAATCAATTTAATTCATTGTCTGTCTTTAAAATGGCATATTACTGTACATTTGGGAGAAAATTTTATCTGGACAAACTTCCAAGGTGATTTTAAGGCCTGCATTGCACTGAGCCTATGACAGAGAAAAGAAGAGAGCATCTCAGCGTTTCCTTTATGACAGTGTTCAGCTTAGGAGTGCAAAGTAGCTCATCTAGGACACAGCATTATTTTCCAGAGATGACTTCAATGCACTGTCCCTAGTGTGTGCACCGTGCCGAGTGCTTTGAAGTGACGTGCAGTTCTCTGCATACAGACGACCCGTATTTGATGATCCCTGTATGTGGCGAAATGTGGTTTTCGATTGAACTCTAATGTCTCACTGGTGGAATCAGTCATGCAAGAATATTACTTTCATTTGATGCTGGTCAACTTTCATGTTAGCATTCAGAATGCACCTGGTTTAACTTGCCTTGAGGGCAGTAAGCTTTTATGGTCTTTTTGTTTGTTTTATGGCTTTATGGGTAATATGTATTTGGCATTGTTGGAATATCTAGAAAAATTAATGTGTGCACTTGTGCTTTCATTGTAGGCTTCATTAATATTTCAAAAATATGTTTGGCACTGAAAAATAGCACTGAAAGGAACATTTTAGATAATAACTAATGCCAGTTTAATTTAAGGTGGTAAGAACATGGAATAAATTTTAAGGTGGATCTACAGCCAGGGCAAACATGACATTACAATGGCATTGTGTGTGTGTGTGTGTGTGTGTGTGTGTGTGTGTGTGTGTGTGTGTGTGTGTGTGTGTATGTGGGGGGTGGGGTTAGCTCTGCAAGCGAATTGAAAAAAACCAAATGCTCCAATAAAATGGCAGAATTATTTCTAAAATAATTTTCCTTAACATTTTTGGAAGAATATACTGTTTAGAAGAAGTAATTGTTATTGGCATAATAGGCTGACAAATAAGCTTCATTACTATACAATATATACTGTGCAGTTACTTTACATGTTGTACATTAGTCTTTGTATGCAGTTGTTCACTACTGTAGAAGTACTGATGATACCCCTGTATTGATGGAACGATTCTGAACCAAAACTGCAGGATGCAAGCTTCATAGGTAAATTTCATAGGTTTTGATTTCAGTTAAATGTACTTGTATCTAATAAATTGTGACACAATGTGGCATACAAATCTCATCACTATTACATATGCTCATGCAACAAGATTCTGACAGAGAACAAATAGTCAGTAGGGCCTAGTGGTTAGGACCGCTGCGATCAGAAGGTTGCAGGTTCAAGTCCCAGCCCGGGCATCACTGCCACTGCCCGATACCAAGGTATCGTGCCCCCTCACTGCTCCCCGGGTGCTGCTGACAGCTGCCCACTGCTCCACATGTGCATGTGTGATGGGTTAAATGCAGAGGTCAAATTTAATTATGGTGCACTGTGTGCTGTGGTGTTTTCACAATGACATATGATCACTTCATTTATTTTACTCATTAAAATTTAAAACTCTATTAGATAAGCTGTCCCATGTTATTAACCATGGCATTAATTTACCAATTAAAAAGCATCTAATTTGGCCCCTGGAAGCCTTTGCAACTCTATACCATAGAGCATGAACAATTAAATTGATAAAATTTTGAACTTACCGTTATCATGCTTTTTAAACTGTTCGTCACTGCAACAAACTTAAACTGATCAGCTTTTTTTAGCACTGAATTGTACATTTAGTGACTGAGTTTTCATGTTTTTAAGCAAGCCACACCCACAGCACAGGTTTGTAAAACTCATATATAGACCGCGGCTTATTGTTGGGGAAATAAAAAATAATAAGCCGGAAATAATGCTTGTGATGAACACATATGCATGGTATGAACATATTTCAAAACATGTGGTATAAAAGATGAAAGAAGAAACTCATTTTGAAGAGCTGGATAAGACACAGTTCATTGCAGTTATGACAGTTAGCTGACCACCTTGAGCAACAAAGACAATTACAGTTACTAGATGGCTGATATGTAGGTAACAAGGAAAAAAGCTTTACTGGTATGACCCATTTATGAAGCACATACAAATGAATGATTGACTAAAGTGTGGGAACAGATATGTCACAATAAATTTTATGCACTGTAGCTATGCGCAAAGTTCAAGTGAAGAATCTATATATTGCACAAATTAAAAATGCAAAACAGTGAGTATATAAAAGTTTGGGATGTAGCAGCTGTCAAAGATGATGTTGTTAGGACTAAAGCAGCACTGAGCAACTGCTGTCTTGTTTTTGCTTTGTTGAGTGAATATGATTGAGAGCTACTGTCTATTTAAACTGCAGAATAATAATGATAGTAATAATAATAATTTAAATTTATACAGCACAATTTCACAAACTCAAGGTCGCTTTACATGGCAAAATAAAAATCAAAACCAAAAATAAATTGAAACAGAGACAAACAAACAGCAGAAAAAGGAAATCAAGAGTGAGTGGTGGAATAGCACAGGTTGATTAGCCCCTTTAGGCTAGTAGCTAGCTATCTCGCTATAGCTACTATCTGCTTTTCTAGACTTTATCCTGCTCGAGTGATGAAATGGCAGGGAAAATACAGCCTTGTGAAGGAGCAGCATCTGGGGCATATCTGATAAAGCACAGATGGAGCTTCATCTACAGCACAGAATTTACATAAACAGGGTTAAATAAAAAAAGACAATTACTTTACTCTGGTCAGCCATAATGCTGCAAAATTAAACACAATGTCAAAGGTGACTTTGGCGTTGGAGAGAATGCTTTTTCTTTCTTCTTGCTAAAGCACTGTTGTTCATGATCAGTTTCTTTGTTATTTGTGAGCCAGATTCGGCCAGATTGAAAATAAATTGCTCCTGCCTCAATGAAACCTTTCACACTAGCTGCTGTTGCCTCTGATGGCACAATGTTACATTCAGAAGAGCTTATAGTGTCCCTGAGTTTAATTGGCTTTTTTGTGGTGGGCTGTAAACCCCTCTCTCAATTCTAACGACCCACAGAGAGGCTCTGGATTTGAGAGTAACTAACATAAACTAACAGAGAATGGAGTACCCACTCACACGCAACCTTGAATGAATTATGGACCAAGCTTTGTGTTGTCTGCTTTTGGTCTCAGAATTTCGTACTGTCTGAAGGGGAAAATTATACAATTATGAAAATATAACTATTTTTGGTTTCTAAAGGCATCTATTGATGGGTTTCTGTTATAATGACTAAACACATGCAAAACATAAACACTGGAAAATAATAACTCTCTAAATGCTAGGTATTGTGTGGGATAATTTCTCATTTTTTGCTATTTTTTTTATTTAGATTTTTTTTTTTTTTTTTTTTACTTTTCTGTATGTAAAGTTTTTCTAACCTTGCAAGAGTTTGTACAACATTTCTGCCCCCCTTCTACATTAAAACAAAATAATAGATTCTTTATTTGCATTCTACTGATATACATGATCACAGTTTGATGTTTTGCCACATCATTAAATGTGTAGTAGATTTCTTCGACAGCGCTTGATAAGGCCGCAGTAATTGTGCATTCGGTTGCTTCTCAGATTTCGCAGTGTAGATGTGTTGATTAGCAGGAGAGGAGCTTTTCCCCTTGGTGAATTGTATCGTCTTTTCCGTCTCACACTCTTCATCTTCAGTGTGCTTGCAGAGCAATACTTATTCATGCAAACCATGAAGCACAGATAGCAGAGACAAAGCACTCTTTGTAACTCCACTGCAATTCCTGTTGGGCCACTGCAGGCCAATTATGGCGAGGAGATGGGCAACCGAGAGCAAGAGATTTAAATGTCTAATCTGTATGTTTTGAATTTTGTAAGCAGACACCCATCTGTGTGTATGATAATGAATAATTATGTGTTTGTTTGCTTAATATGCACTGTTTGAACACGATACTGAAAGCCCTCCCCTCTTCCACCCAATTACGTAGTCTGAGACTGCCGCCTATTATTGAGGACAAATAAACAACGAAATTGACTAAGCAAACTTTTTTCAGTGCAGGAAATTACAGAAGCTGTTGGAGAGAGAGAACAAAGATTTGTATGAGGGCAGCTGGGTTTCTTCTATAGAATTCACAATCCACTTCATTTGCATTCAAGGTTTAGGCAGTTTAGATAAATTATGGTTTTCTTTCTGAAATGACAGACGGTGCATGTGGCTGGTATGGATGAACTGGGTAATGGGTGGAATTGCACTGTCAATCAAGGAACAATTTCAGGCTGGTCTGTATTTTTCCAATTTTGCACACATTCCCATGGAAGTCAGCATTTCTTTTAATTTGGTGTCTTAAAAATGGTATTATATTTTTACAATGTCATAGGAGTAATAGCTTAAACTAGTAAACGTCTTAATTTGCCTTTAAACTGGACAATTCAAACATTCTCATTCATTAACACTTTGCTATAGTCAAATACATGACAATTGCAGTGTTTAACTATAACATTTATACTATAAATACTTATTCCATTCATTTCCAATGCTTTTTTCAATATTATTTCCCTTAGAAGTGTTATGACAATTACTAAGACAACTGACATGTTGAATAAGAGAGAAAGTGAATATTATGTCATTGTGAACACACCACAATAAAATGTGTTCTCTGCATTTAACCCATCACATGTGCACACGTGAAGCAGCGGGCAGCGCCCGGGGAGCAGTGAAGTGGGCACAGTACCTTTCTCAAGGGTTCCTCAGTGGTGCCCGGGCTGGGACCAAGGTTATAATAGTTTTGGATTTTTCATTAGTTTTAGTTTTTATTTCATTTTGACTTTTTGTTTTCAAATTCAGTT
>JBBIGC010000036.1:7169175-7180138 GCA_037576955.1 Lepidarchus adonis
ATCCGAACGCATGCGTTTTTTCCCTGTTTACACTGTCATGGGACAGATCCGATCTGTGTCACATATGAGCAAAAAATCGGAATCGGGTCACATTTCACTGACAGTGTAAACGAGGCCAAAATAAATGAGTGTGAAGTTAATGCTTCATGTTGTGTAGAAAAGTTATTTTGAAGGGCTAGGACTAATTTTTGTGACAAATCATAATTAAGGGTTGTGCTTGTCATAGTGGCTGCACTTTTTCATCTCTACCTCACACTCTTTTCGTTATGAGATTCCCTGCTCCGTACCCATAGGCACGCGAGGACATTATATGCTTAACGATCTCAACAATTAATAGAGAAATATAATTAAATTTTCATAGGTATTTCCCTTGTAAAACGGATTAATTGCAGAAGTGCAGTGAATCAAATTAAACTTTAAAGTTCTAGGACGAGCCCGTTGCTTTGTGAGGCCAATGAGGCTCATTCCGAGGAAAACACCGGTTGTGCTGTGTGTCAGCGAAAAGATGCTATTTGTAAGTGAGAAACACTGAATTATTCAGTACGTTGTCTCGAAACCTCTCTTCACCTTTGGTGCACTAACTCATCTCTACAGTCAAGTTCTCTGGTAAAACTGAAACCACATAAACCTTCTCCAACGTCAGAGAGAAGACGCATGTGATGACTTTGCATTTTTTGTAAATGACTTAGTAAACAAATATACAACACTCTTCACAGTTTAAGATTCCAGTTTAATGGTGCAGTATGGATAGTATCATCCTGTCATGCAGCAGCTAGATCAAGCCTGTTCTCATTTATCAGCTGCGAGAGCTGAAATGGGTGTGATTTATTGGCTTGTTGCTCGTGTACTTGGCGGATGCTGCTGGGAACCACACCGTCAGCCTAGGGCTTTCTGTGCAGGCGTTTTACTGGCAATTTCCTCCTGAGGTCAGTCTTTGCGTCTCCACATCAAATGAAAACTGGTGGAAAAAAAGAAAACAGCTTAGGATCACTCTGATGACTTGGTAGATACTTGAACAGTATGGAAACAGAAAGTATTGTAGCCGTTCTCTTAAAGGAAGAGAAGCACTAATGACACACAGATATAATGCCTTCGACTCCAGCCAGGAAGCTGGGCGGAGTTATTGCTCTTAGTACCGGTGTGTCCTTTAGAGCCGAGGATGCGCACAAGCATTAACCCGCGGTGAGAGATGGCGGTGGACGTCTAAACCCGGCCAAGTCACCCATCCTCACACTCGTTATGAAGATGGTGAGCTTACCCCTGTTTTCCACCGGATGCGTCTGCGTTGCGGTGCGTCTCCAACACGGCAGCCGCAGCTAATCGCCACCAGTAAAGTCAATGCATCAGTTTACACCAGATCTGATGCATTGCGTCTCTGTTCCGTCACATCTCTGGCAGTCCAGTCCGCCGAGATGCGCATCAAGTCTAATTTTGACAGATATGGATGAAGAACGCAACACAGAGCGCATGCGCCAACTCCAGACAATACCAGTAGTTCAAAAAGGAGAAGAAATGCAAGTGTTCTCCTTCTGCTGAGAAGCATTTTATATTTAAACAAAAAACACCATAAAGTAAATCAGTGTCATTCAGATTTAGACTTTAAATGCTGAACACACTAAACACAATTAAAGCAACAAGGACAATGTTAACTGTCAAGCACTAATAATGTCTGTAGTGCAGAAATCAGCAAAACAAACGCCGTTGGTTTACCCACGGTTGTTCTCACTTTATGATGCAATATTCCATGATCATGTGATCGCGCAAACCAGCGGCGCCGGATCCGATACGGAGCACAAATGCGTCCAGTGCGAATTGGTGCATGACCTCGAACGGAACAGTAATGCAGCGCAGCCGCAAAACAGCCACAAAACAGCCGCAGCGCAGTCGCAACGCAGCGCAGCCGCAGCGCAGTCGCAACACAGCCGCAGCGCAGCCGCAACACAGCCACAGCGCAGCCGCAACACAGCGGACATGCATCCGGTGGAAAACAGGGGTTAGACACCCACCGCCAGTCTGCTGGCACAACCACAGTAAAGCACAACCACCAACATTCTGCCGTCCTTTACCCCTGTAACACACAGAACATGAATAAACAGGCACAACTGTGTCAAAACCCACACATCCCCCATAATGCACCTGCCCAAACAGCCAATGAGAGCTGCCCAGGACCATTACAGTATTCTCTGCTGTGTTGTTTCTAGTCAGTGCTGCATGCGCTTTTGTAACAGGAGGATCTGTAACTTGCTTTACCTTCTGTTTGATTGCATCTGCTTCAAGTCACTTGTCCGTCCCATGTTGACACCTAATATATCTGCTGTCCTTATCATGGAATTCCACCGCCAGTGGACTAAATCAAATCCCTGCCATTTCCAAAAGCGTAGAAACCTCTGCATGTCAGTACAATATTAAATGTTTTGCCTGAGAGTAGCTTCTGAGAAATGTCTACTTTTAACAGTATTGCATTGTTTTAATAGTTATTCTCTGATGCGAGTGTGATAGAAAAGATAAGATAAGATAAGTGGGAAATTTCACATGTTACAGCAGCAAACAGATTATGAGAAGAAACAATAAGTAAAACAGTCACGGGTGAGATAAAGTAAGGCTAAAAATAAAATAATAATATAAAAAAAGATATAAAAGATATAAAAACTATTTACACACAATAAATAAGGCAAATGTTAAGAGAGAAACATTGTAGACAAAAGTGTAGAAGTGTAGAAACAGGAAATATTACACAGGAAAAAATTTTGCACATAGAGAAAAATGAATATGAATATGAAAAAACAGTGTAGAATTCAGTTGAAAGGTTTTCCTCTTTTCCTGAGTTGTTGTTATGGAAGTTTTGAAATATGTGTTAATATCTCATTAGGTTCTAAGTGTGCATATAATGAGTTGAGCATATGGCAAGAAAACGTGAGAAAAAAGGGTTTATAATCTATTTTAACTATTACCACCCCTGAATTAATTACTCTACCTTTCTGAGTGATTCATCGGGCTGCGGAATTCTTTACCATCCTCCCAGTGGGATTTGCTTGTTGTCTTGTCATTTCTATCAGTCCGTGTGTGTGAGAATGATCTGATTTACTGAAGCCGTGTGTTAATGAGTGATTGTGATACAGGGAGCTGAGAGCGGTTCATCAGTCTTCTGCTGAATAATCTAACACTGAAGATCAATTGGGATGATCGTTGTGTTGTTTCACAGTGTGATGACAGTGAAAGAGAGGGGGGGGGGGGGGGGAGTGAGAGAGAATGTGATTCTCAATGGACTCTTCAAGCACTGGAAAAAAAAAAAACAGGAAGAAAAAAAAGCCCAGCTGATAAGATTGAGAGGGTGCTAATTTGATTTTGCAGAAAGCTGTTCAGATGTATCTGTCTAATTTCTCCCTCTCTCTCTCTCTCTCTCTCTCTCTCTCTCTCTCTCTCGCTCTCCCTCTCTCTGTCATTCTGTTGCTCTACCCTCTACCTTTCATTGCCTTTCACTGAAGCCAGGCCATCAGTGCAGGACATAGACGCCGGCGTCGACAGCACAGTACTGTCACAATAAATGTGCAGCCAGCTGATTCATGCACTCTGGGTTAATCTGAATCTGGGTGTTTCTGAATTAATCTCCATTACTAGAATGGAAACATACTCTGACTTGATTTATTTTTGGCAGAAGCAGCAGTGAGTTCACCGTTTGCTCCCGCAAGGAGATGAAAGGGCAGCGGCACATCTGTTCTGGGGCGTATTAGGGACAGCTGCTCGTCAGAGTCTCGTGTCACAGGCTAATGGCACTGTGGCTCCTCTGGCCTCACACCAAACACCCAAACTGCACATCTTCACATCTCTGCAGCTGCCCGAACCAAAAACACAGCCATGGAAGAGTCTTTAACACGGGAGGTTATTAAAGGCAGCGGAAAGACAGGAAAATATAGACAAAAAACGTTGATATAGTAGTTTTTTTTGTATTTTTGTCCTTACTAACAGAAATTCTGTTTTTTTTTTTACACTTTATAAAGCATATATGTTATGAAAACCACATCACTCCAATTTTTATACCATAATTTGTCCTTGTTTTATGGAATTCTTCCATTTTTTTCTTTATAAAGCATATATGTTATGTGAAAACCACATCACTCCAAACTTTTATACTATAATTTGTCCTTGTTTTATGGAATTCTTCCATTTTTTCTTTATAAAGTATATATGTTATGTGAAAACCACATCACTCCAAACTTTTATACTATAATTTGTCCTTGTTTTATGGAATTCTTCCATTTTTTCTTTATAAAGTATATATGTTATGTGAAAACCACATCACTCCAATCTTTTATACCGTAATTTATCTTTGTTTTATGGAATTCTTCTCCAGCTGTTAGTCGTGTTGTCACACTGCACAAATCAAATCTATTATTTCCATTTTGAGAGCAGAGAAGACTTGCTATCAACACACAAATACATCCTGCCAAACCATATGAAGCCAAAATGACTAGTCGTGACAGAGAGGAGCAAGGCATTGTTCCCTTCATATGTTCTGAAATCAGCTTGGCCTACATTCATAACCGTGGCTTTTTGTTGATGAAAATAATCTTTCGTCCCTTGTGGATTAGAAGAGAAAATGTGCGTTCATCAAACCGAGTTTCAAAGCAGCAGAATGTTTCACCATTCACTACATGTGGAATAATTCTGTTATAGTAAGCGTCTGGATGAGCCAGTCAATCGGCCGGACAGAGTCAGTTTATATGCATTTAACCAATCAGTGAAACACACAGTTTAAACCCTAACAAAGATCTGTCTGCTTACCACTGATGATGGGAAAACACACTTTCTTAGTCACTGTTGTCCACTATCAGAATTTTGACTTTGGAACAATACTTGGAAATGTACTATTATTTTTATTATACAGTTGAGCACAGAAAAGCATCCAGATTGGCTTATTTACATAAGGAACTTATGAATTTTTAATGGCACAACCTTAAATACAATTGCACTTGTTTCAGTGTCAGAATAATGGGTTAAACGTGATGTTGACTGTTTACTAAATAAAATGTATTGATATATTAGACATGTTAATACATGCACATCTGTGCCTATTAGATGCAATTTGAGTAATTGATTGACGTAATACAATGTTACTGTAGTGTAAGTCATTTAAAAATAAAGAATGGACCCCATTTAGTACCGTATTTCATTCATGTTTAACCGTCCCATGTTATTAGCCACAGTGTTACTGAATTTACTGATCTGAAGTTGAAGCATCTAACTTCACACGCACCTGGAGGCCTTTGCAGCTCTATACAAGTACAGAATTGGTATTATACCATAGTTGAGCACAAACAATTACATCTGTATGATTTGTAACTTACTGATATCATGCCACAACACAAGAACTACGCTGCAGAACTGAAGCTCCACACAATGTCTGCAAAATCAGAGATGAATGCGTGTCCGACATTAGCAAGACTGACAACGTTTACTGATCTGATTTTGAAGGATTTGAAGAAAGGTAAGTCTATTCATTTTTGCTTTTCGATGTTGCTAATTTTATACTGAAGAATTTACATGTAGACGGATGATTGACATCGCTGTACTGCAGTACCCCCACCCTCCAATCATTTAAATGAAAATTAAAAATTGTTTCCCAGCCAGCAAAAAAATGTTGTTCCTTTTATTTCTGTTAAATTGAGCTTTTTTCCTACCTCAAAAAAAGCTCAGAATTCCAGCATCAGAATTGTCGTATTCCAGCATCAAAGAAACCGTCTTCTACTTCTTCTCTCTTATTTATCTTCGATTTCATTCGTTGTATTCGCCAGAATATGACGACCAGATTGTGAGGTTATACTTAGTAAAACTAATCACATGCTGCATTTAGGCACGATTAACTGTACAATGGCTTTTATTTTACAATACACAAAGAGTCTGCGTATTTTGGTTCTTCAAGGACTAGCATGACGGCTAGGCTAACTGCTAACCGATGCTAGTTCCAGCAACTTGTTTTCCGGGTTCCAGTGGAAAGTGTCGGTAAGCAATGGCGCTTTCCGTGTTCCACGTTTTATACTGACCCGTCACTGATCTGTCTTTGCTTTGCTTAGTGAACTTTTCATTGCTACAGTACATTTAAATGCACCTAATACCAAGTTTATCAATGTTTAAGTCGCGGCCTATTGTTGGGGAAATACAGTACTGAAAAAGTTTCAATACATTGTTCAGCACTTAATTGTCATCTCATTGTTAAAAGTGAAATTTTCAAGTGGCATTTCCAAATGAGTAATTTGTCCCAGCATGTGAATTCTGAACAGTGTGTGTGTAGTGTTTTATCACCTAGCCCCAGCACTAAGAAGCAACCCTCAGCCTCCCCTGAGCTCACTCTGTTAGGGTGGAGATTTAACACTCAGCCATTTCAGCATTTTCTGCTTTTCAGTGTTTTTCAGGCTCAGTTGCGTCAGTGAGTGAACAGTAAGCGTTTGCGCTCTGGCTCACGTAGGTGTTGTGTGCTGCTCTGCGGTGCTGCCCTGCTAAGAGCCTGCTGGATTGGAGCCGAGGCTTTAGAGGAGACGGACAGGATGCACTGGCTAATGTGCTTACAGGTCGCAACTCCTCCTACTAGAGCAAGGTTAACCAGCCGCACACACACAGGTCCTCTCTTTGTCTCGCCCACACATACCATACACACTTTGGGCCACGGTCAGATATACAGGCTCGGCTGAACTCTGCATTTATCAGGAACTACATTTAATATTGTGGAGCTGAAAACACTGAGCAGGGGAACATGGGGAGTAAATGGCTGCTTTGATTCTAAAGGGTGTGGGAAGTTTTATTACTCCATTAAGCAGCCAGTGTATGTTTCATCAGTCAAACTCCCCTATTCAACACCCCGTCGTTCACTCCTTACGCTCCAATATTGCAGGCTAATCAATGTTAGGCATAGATATGGGCCATCAGCGTTAGCTCCCGGTCATTTGACTGAATGAGGAGGAGACTCCCCATGCTCTGCTATTTATAGCCTTGGGTCGCAATTGTTTCTACATGTGAGTCACAGCTTCTTGTAGTTTTAGTCTCTGTGGAAGCGCCTATTGTTAGCACACAGAAGTGCAAGTCTCTCTGACGCCAGCTAATCAGACAGCAGCATATTATCTCTGCCAAAATCACATTTACCATTGCAGCAGAGGAGCTCAGTGTGGGCACAGCACAGAAACTCCTCAGTTGTTATCCTGCCATAAAGTTTCTTCTCAATTTTATGTAAAGGAATGATAGATTGTGTTATTTCCTCACAAGTAAGAGGCAGATGTAGTAATTTTTATGTTTAGAATACTCTTAACTATAAAACATGGATGGATAAATGGGTGGATGATAAATAAATAAATCAAACAAAAAATAAATAAATTAAGTAATTAATAAATAACTATTTTTTATTGCTAAAAAAATTCATTAATCTGATTAATCTGACAATCTGATTAATCTGACAAATTTTTCCTTTGAAATTGGTCTTTTTCGGGGCCACAATTTTTGAAGTTTGGACCACACTTAATTTAATTTGTTATGTGTCACCAATCCTGATATCTAGCAAGATAGATTGTTGGTGCAGTCATGTTGGAACAGGAAGGGGTCCCCAAACTGCTTCCACAAAGTTTCTTTCACTGGAACTAAGGGGCCAAGCCCAGCTCCTGAAAAACAACCCCGCACCATAATCCCCCCTCCACCAAACTTTACACTTGGCACAGTGCAGCCAGACAAGTGCTTTTCTCCTGGAAACCGCCAAACCCAGACTTGTCCATCAGATTGCCAGATAGAGAACCGTGATTCGTCATTCAGAAAATAGGTCTGCACTGCTCTAGAGTGCAGTAGCGGTGCTTTACACCACTGCGTCTGAGATTTTCCACTTTGTTATATTACCACTGACAGTTCACTGTGGAATGTTTAGTAGTCAGGAAATTTCACGACTGGACTTGCACAGATGGCATCTTATCACAATACCACGTTGGTATTCACTGAGCCTCTGAGAGCGACCCATTCTTCCACATATGTTTATAAAAACAGGTGCTTGACGTTATACTCCTGTGGCCATGGAAGTGATAGAAACACCTGAATTTTATTATTTAGATGGGTGAGTGAATACTTTTGGCAATACAGTGTATACCACCTCTGCCCCAAAAACAGCATGGCATTTATTTTTTCAGTTTTCACCCAAAATCGTCTTGTCACAGCTTGTCACAGCACGTTCAGAGTCCATTTTCAGTTTGTTTTTTTCTAGCCAGGCTTTTAAGGAGTGTTTTGACAGATCGGTGTGACCCTGTTTACCCCAGGCTCTCACTTCTCTCTCATTTTTTAAAAAGAGAAATTAAGAAAAGAACAGCTTTAGCTTCTGTCACTGAATCCTTCTCTCTCTCTCTCTCTCTCTCTCTCTCTCTCTCCCTCTCTATCTGATGCTCTGACATGGAAGCAGCTGTGTCCAAAAAGCCCACTTGTCAGGTTTAAATGGACCCCCATGGCTTTTCTGAACAAATTGGAACCTCACACTTTTAGGTCTTTTGGAAACACGGAGTGGGAGTTCAGACAACTTAGAATCAATCGTGCATTTCCACATCATAGACACCCTTGAGGCTAAAAGAGAAAAGAAGGTGGGGAAAAAAGCTGTAGCCAAGCAGAAGTGGGAAGGTGAAGACACAACGGGACACTTTTAATTAGCTAGGGCTCTAGGAGAGAGGCCTTTTCACTCCCTTCGCTCACCTGCTGATTACAGCACTACTCATTTGATAATCAATAAAGATGGGACCACAGATTCTTATACTCTAGTTTATTTTATTTTCTGCACATTTATAGCAGAATTGCACAGAAATACATGTTTAAATAAAATGTTTTATTATGAAAATATTAGTTTTTGTCAGATGAAGTGAATTTTAATAGGCTGCCTCAGATGAGTTTGCTGAGCTAATTGGAACAACACTGGATGCTGATAAGGACTGATGAGTTCATCTTCTAAAGGTGATTTTTTTTCTCTGTAGTGGACAATGTGCCGACATGTAATATCAATGCTCGCAGTGTTTCAGAGGAGATTTTTTAATGTAACTTACAAATATGAGTAAAACTATCATGTTTACAGTTGTGATAATACATAAAATTGTGTTTGTTAGCCTCTATACTGTATTCCATCCAAAATAGAGATTGTAGGAAATATTTGGTAATGGTACTTTTTCATTTATCTCACTTTTCACACTAGCAATTTAAAGATTGGTTGGATTTATTATTTTTATCCATGCAGATGGCATCTGTGATTGCTCAAAATGATCACAGTGATTAGTTAAAGCTCATTTGCATATGGTAGACTTCTGCAGTATTAGCATTGCCAATTACAGTGAGCATATGTAACTTACATTATTTGTATTATATTTTATTATATTTTGTAAAAACAATTAAAAGTCTTTAAAAAATAGTCTTCCGGTGCTGATGGACAGGGACATGTTGAACAATGGCTTTTGGTCAAGCACGGAGTGTTATATAGATGGGGATTTATCTCCTTGCTTCAAAAATTTGTCCTGCATGTGTGGTCTACATTATCAGAACTGCTTTCATGTGCATTTCTGCCTAATTGATTATTGCTGAAAGATTATCTGAAATATTCTTGCTATTACTTGTTTGCAATATCCAATTAAAATAAAATCACATTCAGCTTTTTTTTTTGTCTTCACAGAGTTACATTAACAGGAAGGGAAGGTGTTAATAGATTTTCTGCCAGTTGTTGTTTGATTGTGTTTTGAGTAGATTTGTTGAGCCGGTTATAGGTTGGAGGCTGTGGGAAATCTGGGAAAAGCTGCAGAAATGTCTAATTGGGCTGTAACGTGCCCTCAGTGGCCTTTCTTTCTATATGCATTTGATTAGAGCTGGTCAGGCTGGGGCCACGTCCACTGCCAGATCATTTGAAGCTCAGTTCATAGATTTAAATTTAAGTTGTGTAATTAAGTTTGCCTCTTTCGTTATGAAATTCAGTTGTTGTGGGCAAGGGACACGTTCTGTAAATTTGTTTGCATTCGATTAGACTCTTTTTTTATGAGCAATTACATTGAATTTAGCAAAGCCCGACATGGACCCATACTATGTTTTTTTTTAATTATGTGTCTTTGACATTTTATCCTTGTGTCATGCTATTCCTAAAAAAGGATTACGGCAAAAATGATGTTTGTTACTTGGAGCAGAAGGCACCATGACGCAAGCCTCTCCAGGTTTCAATATTAACGAATGTTGGGTCGTGGCTCGTGCTGAACGCTCTTATCAAACAGTACAATAAATCTCACTTTAGCTCCAACATGGCTTCATGGCAGAGAAACCAACATTGTTTAATCTGACATGATGACACTTCTGCAAAACTCTGTCAATCAGAGAATTCAGAGAAGTTTTGGAATCAATTCAAATTTGTTATTATGGACTGGTGTCCCAGATTAAGCCTTGACTCAGTCTATATTACACTGGCAGTGGGATTTCTCTTTTGTAAATCCTTTAGTCCAGGACTCTGATTTAATCTGTGTACAGAAGACTGCGGAAGAGTGTGCAGAGGGAAGATAGCATGGGCACAAAGTTGTGGACACACTGAGTCAATATACTGGACAAGAAGTGAACAGGAGAGCTTTCAGTATTCAGCCAAGGCAGGCAAGCCTATCAGCTATTCTCTCACTCTCCTTTACTCCTGAGACCTTGCGCATTTCAGGATCTAAATGTGATCTGATGTTGCTCAAAAATGTAGCACAGTACAACATTCATTTTGAGCTTGTGTTGTCATTTCTAAGACTGTGTGTTTCACATTTATGAGACTGAAGTTTTGATGAGAGCTGTTAGACCAGAGGTGCTCAATACGTTGATCGCAAGCTACCGGTCGATTGCGAAGGCATCGCTAGTCGATCACGTTGCCCTGCCTTTCAAAATAAACTACCGTGCACGTGAGACCACACAGTAAACACAAGTGAACCACAAGCCACAGAAAACACTGCAGTAC
>JBBIGC010000036.1:7342430-7353472 GCA_037576955.1 Lepidarchus adonis
CTTGATTTAAGATTTTTTAGATATTTGGATTGAAAACAGGACAAAACTGCTAAGTTAGAAAATCATTTTTTGCAGTGAACACATCAAGGACTCCAGCCATCACAGGATAGAGATGTTTGCAATGTTGAGCTGGTCCTGGTACCAGTTGCCTGAAGCTCTGCAAGGACGTCAAGTGACAGGAAACCTGAACTTTGGTGCTTCTGCTTAAATGCCACGGCTGACTGTCTGTTAACTGTCATACTGTAAGATTTGCTAGCTAATGTACACTATTATAAAATGTTTCTGTATTTCTAAACCATTGGGTAATCTATTCAATATTATAAAGTATTAAACTACCAATGGAGATAAGATCTGCTCCAACAGTTGCCAGCTTTAAAAACTGCACTATTTTCCACAGCCTACAACTAAACAGCTAATTACCCACACACCTTGTCTATTTATTATGCCATTTTATCTCTATTGTCTCTCTCTATATTTTATCTCTCTTGATTTTACCTGATTTAATTATTATTTTCATTTATGCATATTTATTCATTTTTATCTATTGCTTTTCTTTTATGCTTTTTTCTTTTATTTTTTTGGCCTGTTTTTATGCTTTTATATTTTTCATTTACCTTGTAAAGCACATTGACCTTGTGTATGATAATGTGCTATAAAAATAAACTTGCCTTTCCTAAAAACATATCAAAAATATTAATTTATTTATGTAGATTTGGGCAGTTTGTCTGCAGAGAGTGCAGAGCTTGCCAGCCTTATGTTTCTTGTGAATTAGATTTTATTTCTTCACATCTGCATGTGATTCTTACCCCAAGAACATGCTGCATTTCATAATGCATTTTACACGCTTGTATATTCTGCTATGATGATTTAGTGTTGATTTAGGTAAGTAGATCTTCCCATATTACACTGTAACTGAATACATCTTAAACTTCTAGGCATAAGTGCATACTAAAGGTTTAAGAATGCATTGATATCGCAAAAAGTGTAAAAATGTACATTTTGCAGACATGAATAATTGACCACAAGCATATTATTAAATGATACCTACTAATAAACTGCAACGTTTGGAGACCAAGCCCATTGGGAGAACACGGCCCATCTGATACATTCACCATTTTCCTTTAATGACATTTTGTTCAAAGTATAAGAATACTATAAGAAAAACAGCATAATGAATGATAACACTATTGTAACTATTATAATGTAAAATCTGTGAAACCCTGGTCAACATACAGGTTTTATAAATTGAAATAAGTAAACATTCTCCATGAGGAAAAAAAAGTTTATATTTTTACTGCACAGTTCTTTGAACAACATATTCCACTGTACAGGTTACACTTATTTTCTACATAGTTACCACCTAATGTTTTAATTTAGCAAATAAACAATAAAATATGTGAAACTAAAGCATTTTTGTGACTCAAATTCAGCAACTTGTTTTATTCATTATATATTTCTTGTTAGTGGTGGGAATTGTAGGTTATCGCACGATGCAATACGATACGCGACACATGGCCCAAGATAACAATAATATCTCAATGCAGTGAATCTGCGGTAATCAATACATTGCAAGACAATGATTGCAATACATCCCAGAAACACGGGGTGGGGGGCTATTAATTTACATAAATAATACCAATGCTATTTTCAAAAATTCAATGTTTTAAATCCATTCTGATTACAACAATTAGCCAGAACATATTTTATATATCAGTATATAAATAACAGAGAACTGAAAAAAGTAACCAGTGTTACAGGTAACCAAGTAATATAGTACAATCTTAAAATAAATATAAAAAATAAATTGGTCTGCGTATTGATTATCATATTACATGAGCAAGGATGACGATATATTGCCAAATCCACGTCAACCAGTATTTATTGTATATTCTTTACTCTTTGGTATACAGTACTATTCAGTATTACAGTAGTAATCAGTACTATTCAGTAAAAAAAGGAATCCTATGAACAATAAATGTCTGGGAACTGCCTCTTTACTTTAGAATTTTGCAGGATTTTTACTAGAACACTAGAACACCATTTAGCAAACAGCATAAATCATAAAACAACTCCTCTCTCTTTGTGAAGACAGCTCTTCTAAATAAAGGCCAAGTACAGTACTCACACTCTGTAAAGTTCAAATCTTTCAACCCTATTATAGATATTATTGTTATTTTGCTGTACATTCAATCTACTTGATATTATTATTTAATAACTAATTTAATAAGTACTATTTGGTTGCATAATGTAATCAATTTGCATTCCATTTTGTTTTGTTTCTGCAGTTCTTTTTTTCTACCATTATGTATTTATTATTTATTTATTTATTTTGGCAGAAACATGAAAAAAATGCAAATGACATTTTAATTTGCCATAAACAAGACTGCATATAGCATTATATAGCAAAGTTACCTTTTTATTAAATTATAGGTAACAAATAATTACTTAAAATGAAAGAAAGGATGTTGCCATGGGAAACTCAGGACAACTATGGACTTAAAATTAAAAATTAAAATTAGTCTGAACAAATTGACAGTGTTGGATGTACTTTAGTCCTTTTTGTCAGAGATCAACCTGTCTAGGCCTTAGGACCAGAAATGTTCAACATATTCCCACCCAATATGCATTTTTCTCCAGGAACAGCTTCTGATCCCAGTTCCATTATGCTGAAATTATGTGTTGGGCAAAAGGAATTGGAAAAGCAGGCAGTGCATGGGAAGAACTCTGGCGATGAAAAATGAACTCGTACTGCTTCTCTACTGAACTAGCTGCCACTAATGTGTTACATGGGCAAATTGCTGAGGACTCTTTTCCCATTTACATTCTCATAACACCGTCAAATCCTTCCAATGGCTCATTACTGCTGTTTAAAATGAGGAAAGGGCTGCTTCTCAATCCAATAAAGGCGATTTGAAGCTTATTACACAAATGTGCAGTGAGTTGAGAGGCCGTCAGATCTATCCCCCTAAGGAGGAAAGGGTTTCAGGACTAATCTAAAACAAAGACACATCATTACACTTGAGAAGAGGAGAGAGAATTACTGTCGTGTTTGTGGCTATGTCTAATTGAATCGAATGGCTCTTGCCCTTTGACACCTAATAAGTATAAAGGACAATCTATTAAAATGCAAGAATAACCAAGTGTCTTTAAAAAATCACAGAAACCTGCAGTGGCAGCTCATATTCAGTGAATTGCTTATAGATATGATTCCATCTTACCACCAAACCCACAAATACATTATTTCTGTGGTGACAGATGCTGAATATTTTGGATATCCGTCATCTACCAAACATTAACTTACCATAACTAGGGTAAATTATTAGTTAGAGAATACAATCAGTCTCAATGTAATGACAGCTACAGTACAGTACAACTTTACAAATATTTTACTTATTTTATTTTATTTAACTAATTTATTAACATTTAATATATTAAATGCCATAAACATGAGATGAGATGTCATAACCTATTTTGTTCATCAATATAACAGTGTCATGCTACAATTGCCTCTATTTATTATGGCAGATACTATGACATTTGACATAATGACACAATATTTTGTATCTGTGATGACACTTTGCAAAAACGGTAGCATGACAGTCCATTAATGGTTAAACACAATTGCAAAAAAAGTTGTATTGTTGTGTAAAATGTACATAAAAACACAATGCAATGATTTGCAAACCTCATAACCCTCAGAAACCAATATTTAAAAAATATTTTTCATAATTTTGAATGTGATATATTGGAAATAGGATTCAGATTCAAGCTGATAGGTCTTTCTGTGTTGTTTTAATTGTTTTATGATGCACCGAATGTTTGGTTTGGACTTCAGCAGACCTGTACTCTTCTACCATACTGCTGAAATAGATGCAGTATGTGGTTTACTGCACTGACTCACTGAAATATTCAAGGCCTTCGCTGAAAAGATGCTTTAAAACCTGTATATACCTTTCAGCATTGATGATGCATTCCAGGTGTGTAAGCTGTCAATTACATATTTACTAAGGCACCTCCATACCATCAGTGATGCAGGGCAGATGGTCCCTCTCCTCCTTAGGCCAGAGGCCATGATGTCCACGGTTTCCAAAAAGAGTCACTTCTGATTCATCTGACCATAGAACAGTTTTTAACTTTGCCTCAGTCCATTTTAAATGAGCTTTGCCCAAGAAAAGATGGAGGCTTTTCTGGATCGCGTTCACATATGGCTTCTTCTTTGCATGATAGAGCTATAAACTGAATTTGTGAATGGCATGGCAAACTAGCTTCATAGAACATTATTTCTGAAAGTGTTAATATTTAAATATTTATTAATTTTTCAATTTCTTATAAAGTGCTACCTAAAGGGCATGAAGATTAAAAGTACCAAGTACTGATTTTTAACCTTGTCTTTTGCGCACAGAGAATTCTACAGATTCTCTAAATATTTTGATTATATTATGAAGCCTTCTAAATTTTGCATTATTCTAAAATTCAGATTGCCAAACTTGTGACCATATTTTCTTCTGAGACTCTACCCCTTACCTGTTACCAGTAAACCTAATTAGCTATAAAATGTCTTATAAAAAGCCCTTTTTTTGCCCAGTTTCAGTATTTTACATTAATATTTTATGTTTCATGTTAACACCTATGCTTGTTGTGAATAAACTCTTTCAAATCATAAACTTTTATTTTGATTTACATTTTACACAGAGTCATGACAGTATTTTAGATACTTGCAACTGGAAAACCTCACACAGCAATATGAATAAATCTAAATAAATAAAATCTCCAAATTACACATTATTAAATATGCTGTTGTGACATGTTACAAATTTTTCTGTGCAGTTTTAAAATGAACTAGTTACAGCTGCAACTTTCCCCCCAAATTTTTACTTTTCAAAGAGAGATTAACTATAGAAATTATTCACTATAGAAACTGCCCATACACACCTCCGCTGCTTCGCATATTTCTGTCTATGCAATTGCATGGCTTAAGTAACTGAGGAGATCAAATATAAGATAGTCAATTTGCATAGTATAGGGCTAAGTTTCAAAATAGAAATCAATTTAAAGATAATTAAAACTCTAGCTTTAGAATTGTCACCAGGACGTAAACAGTACTTTCTAATCAATCTTCTAGGAGAAAATCAATCTCCACTCTTGCTTAAGATCTGAAAAAAATCCAAAAAATTTTCTTTCCATCGTCCCAATGTGAGAGGACAACTCAGGGTTATGGGTCTGAAAGGATTTGCAGCCACAAGATGATGTTGGTGAGAAACTGCACATCTGAGATATGAAATGAGGAGAAAAGATTTGTTAAAAGCTTTAAATTATTTATTTTTTTATTACTGATTCTGTATTTTGATGCTAATATTGAATACTGATCAGTATAATTACCAATTATATTTTTAAAAATAATCATAATGTTTGAGTTTTTCCATCTACAAATAAATGCATAAAGTCCTTGAGCTTCACCTCATAAAATGGAGTGTGAAAACTGTGCTTTTTGTTTGTCTCTGGCTGAGACACATCCGACCACTCAGTTGCTCCCTGCGTGGTTAGGCTGAGGGTTGGATGAGAGAGAGGAATGTGTGGAGCATATGGTGTGTTATCATCACCTCAAACACCCTACCTGCTCCGGGACGACACCTGTACTCCTCTCTCTCCGTACCCGCCTCTGATCACTTGCTATTGCCTACAACACCGTCTCCCTCTCCTATATCTCTCTTCTCTCACCTGAAGCATTTAAGCTCAGCTCCTCCATATGGAATCTTCACTGCCCCAAGATACAGCTCCACCAAACCAAACTCACACACCTAGCCATCACTCAAAGCAGGCACTTACAAAACCCTTTACACTAAAAACTTGAGGGTATTTACTCAAGTTGACGGCATTGACGGTTCGCTGGTAGCGTCATCCAATAGCTTTACTTAATGCAGGAGAGATAAAATTCACAAAATAATCCACACTCTGTTCCGTCAAAGCCAAACTCAGACTTTAGATTTAAAGGTGGCTGGGGCGTCTCAATCGAGCTTTTTTACATCTAACTGTTGCAAAGTTCAATTTTCAACTTTCACCCAAGAAAGGTTTGAGCATAACAGCTTCTTCAGCTCTCACAGAAATCTCCTGCACTCAGTCGAGCAGCGCCACCCAGAGGAGAGAAGAAATAGCGACGCCGGTGAGTCAACTTGGCGGCTAATGTTCAGTCGTTTAAATATCAATATTGCCGCCGGCGTATCGACTGTCATATCGCGTGCGCAAGGATGATGATATATCGCCATATCGATACTGTGGCCCATTCCTAATTCAGAAGGAAAGGAAATTTGCATACCTAAATGTCAACCACCCAAGCCATAAACAGGTAAAAAATATCCAAATAGCTGTCAGATGTCATTTACTGATGGAATTTCATCTGTAATTCTACTCTAATTGTTGGTAATGAACAATGTAAATTAACAGTTACTGAAAGGAACATGGATTTGCTGCTTGTCTTGTGTTAGAATATTAACAACAGCACTGTTAAAAGTATCCCAAACAGACATCATTCTAAAGAAACTCACAGCTTTGAATGATTCCAATGTCTTTAGATAGATTCTCACTAGCTTATAGAGGTCACTTTATCTCAAGGTTCCACATGTTTGCCATCCACTCAACAAAACTGTGATTTCTACGTTGCTTGAAGTGCAAATCCCTTCATCATCATAATCACATTGGTGTTGTTAAATTATTTGCTTACAAAACCTTTTACACTGTAAACTCGACATATTGCACAATTATGTAGCAATATAACACAGACACACAGCGATGCGTTATCAATTTACATAAGTAACAGCAATGCTACTTCCACTTTAGAGCTTTATTTCTGTACCCCTTTGTCACTTAGCAAGTAGCGTTAGCATCATGCTAACAACATAGTCGAAGTGCAAATCCCTTCATCATCATAATCACATTGGTGTTGTTAAATTATTTGCTTGTTTAGCTTATTTTGGCTCTTTTTTGTTGATTGTCTCTCCATTGTTCTGGCTGATGACATTATTTCTTCTCTACTCATATATTCCTTCATTTCATGTTTCCTTTGATCACATGTAATGTGTACAATTAGTAGAGAAACAGTCCAATTTGCACCATAATGATGCTTCCACCACCTTAGTTTACTGTGGGTATGATGTTCCTGGGATCATAGTCGCAGCTCCTTTTTTATCCATTTATGACGCATTGAATTATTGCCAAAGAGCTCTGTTTTCATTCTGACCAGCGTACATTCTTCCAAGGTCATAGGACTGGATATGAAGTGGTAAGCTATCAATAACACCTTTCAAAATGCAAGACATTGCAGCATCTCATACGAGCCCCTTACCTTCTACAGCAATCAAAATAAAGTCTCCTAGTCATTTGTAAACATTCAAAAAAGATATAATTTATAAAATAACAAAGACTAGTGACTGAGAATGAGAGGGTGGTCCTATAGTATTTAGAATCAGACTCAGAATCAGAATCAGAAAAACTTTATTGTCCCAAAGGAAATTGCTTATGTAGCGGCTGCGACTACAGGGTCAAAATCAGTGATTTTTAATGAAAAAGCAGTAAAAATAATATGATAAATTACGGTAAAATTAAATTAAAATAAATTATGGTAACAGCAGTGATTGCACTTACACTGAATATTGCACCTTGAGGTTAGTGAGGATGGTCATGTGCAGCATGTAGTATATAGAGAGCTGTAAATCAATTCATTTTTGATTTAATTTTAATTTGATTTAATTTTTGTACACAAAACCAAAGCAATGTGGACTTCAAGGAAGAAATAAAATACAGAAACATGCATCCATAACAGTATTCACAAGCCAGGGATTTTGTGAAGCTGGTAGTTGATGCCATACCAAATATACGCTAGTTTTAGTCTAATAAGAATATGCAGAATAATATGCTAAGTTTGTTTTGGTTGGAAGGAAACAGCAAGGCCAAACATTTGAATGCTTGTATGGAAAAGGAAAAGCACTCAAGCCCGAGCATATCGCTGTTCTACTGAGCTGGGAGTCAAATACAGAAATTCTTCAATTGGATAAAATTGATGGCACTGCCTGAAGGGCAATGCATCATAAGCTTTCTTTCGCAATGTAGGCGGATCGGTACATCACCTTTTAATGGCTAGTCTGAACCAAACAAAATGTGTCTCATTTGTCCAGGCTGCAGCGTTGTTTTGATTCTCCTGTGACATCCCAAAAATCAGTGTCAAATGTGATGGTTTCAGTCGTTTTTCAACTTTGTCAGATTGTGTCTAAAAAGAAGAACTCCTTTGACAAGGGCATTGTGAACGTCTCTCAAATTCTCTGCTTTTGAGATCAAGGTGTAAAGAACTAGTACTAGGACAATACTTCAAGGCACCTACTGCAGACACTGGCCTTTACAACCTCCAGAGAAAAGCATCAGATACACTGCTGTGCTATGGAGCAGCTGCACATGAGCCTAAGGTCAACATGCCAGATGCCAAGTGTCGGCCAAAGTGGCATAAACCCCCCAGCATTGGCTGTACATCAGTGGAGCTCTTCTGAGTGATGAATCTCAACCCAACACCTCCAGGGCGAGTTGGAGAGCATTTGTGAACCAGAGCTAATCATGAAGCATCAGTACCTGAACTCACCAACGTACTCCTGGCTGAATGCAATCAAATCTCATGGCAATGTTCCAACATCTAGCGTTAAGCTTTACCAGAAATAGACGAATTACAGCTGCAAGGTGAGTGGGGTCAAGTAAATGACCTTGGTTCTGATTGGCTGCCTTGTACAATGCCCTCGTAATACAGGAGGAAACACTCCGTATAACTTCAACGGCTAAACTGCGCTAGGCTGTAGTGATCCCGGTTTTGGTGAGGGAAAACACAAATCACCTGGGGATCGAACCCGGGACGCTAGCGTCACACTCGGTGGCTTTACACAGCTGATGGTGAAGGCAGTCTGGGCATATTTCTCTCCAAACCAGGAGAGAAATAAAACAAAAAAGAATAAAGAAAACGAAAACCTAATCTAATGAACTAAGAAACAAATAACCAAGGAAAGAGGGGGAAGCCCTCAGAGTAAAACGGGGAACAGAAATCTAACAAAACGAAGAAAAGAGAGTAACGTCTTTCAGGTATCGTCTCAGAGCCAAAAGTCCTTCAAAAATTCAGCCCCGAAGCCGAAGTGAACAGGCATCTTGTAGCCTGGTCTGATGAGGGGCTGAGGAGCCACACCTGTTTCCCAGGTGAGGCCTGATGAGGGACCGACACTCCCCCTAGTGGACAGGTAGGGACGTGCCGGCTCCGGTCCCTACATAGGCTACATATCTAGTTTTCCATGATGTGAGAAGGTTTCGTTTGGTGTCATTTTAAGGGTGAACAACAACATATTGACCAAAAAGGCGTCTCATTTGTAAAAAGCAATAGTGTTGTTTTGATTTCCGTGTGACTATATAAAATCCATAAGTAAACACGTCTTATTTTTTACGTGTGTTGCATCTGTTGAGGGAAAAGCCTTGCTTTGACAGAGACACTGCAAAAGTCTCTTACATTCTGTTTTGTTTTTCGCTTTCCTAACAGTTTTCATCATCTACACATAAAGCAGCGCCTGTGGGCTGAACAATAACTACACTGTTGCTCGACACGTCACATCACGGCGCCATGACCCTCGCCTCTCCTTCTGTCAGAGACGCTTTTCTCCCATGAATTCGTGCGAGGGCTCTTCCTGTCGCCTTTCTACTCCGCACAAGACACCTAAAGGCACACAGCACAAATGGCAAGCGTGCGTGCTGTCCTACTTCTAGAAATACAGCTACAGCTTCACAGCAATTACATCGCTTCCCATGATGAAATCTGATAGGACGTTGATCCCACTGGAAAATATTTACGCTCTTACAGTATCTACAACAAAGCAGTCTTTGTAGCTGTTGGTTGTTTTTCACTTTCTTGACAATTGCCTCTATGACTAACTATCCATTGCCGGGTGCTGCGATGGCGGGTTCGTTTTTGACAGGGCACTGTCACAGCAGGACGGTGAATGGAGAAAGCTCGTTAGACCAAAAAAAACCCAACAGAAATGAATGGCATGGCTGGGCCAAGTTGGCCTGGGGGGTGGGGGTTGTTTTGTGTTTGTTTCTCAGTAAAGAGCTTCAGGCTCTACCTGGCTGGAGCGGTGTTGGAGCCAGGATCAGCTCTGGAGAGCTCATTCATTCAAACATCACACCCCTGTCACCATGATAAGAGCCAATGGCATATCCAACACCGAATGTCTGTGCAATATTTAAATCGCAAAAGGCTGTGAAGTAAATGAGCCTCTAAATCAGTGGGTCATTCTGAACAATTACCACTACAGATTTGACACATGATGATATTTTAGCATCATTGTGATATTAATTTCTTTTCTACCCCAATTACCACTTACCACATCATTTGCTTACAGACATTCATGATCTAATCTGGAGCTCCCGAGTCTAAGCGTACAGGCCTGTCAATGCAGCAGCTAGGAATCCATGAGAGCACTCTCTCTGGGTGGGTAAGATGGTCTTCCTTCTCCTCAATCACTCTAGCCAGGGTTTTTGCTAGCAGACATAACAGAATAGCCATTGTTCTCCTCCAAGCACATTGGGTTGTCCAGAGACATTGTGTTATTGGCGGTTTAAAAGGATGATACTGCTGGCTTCACTCAGAGAAAGAAAGTGCTGGCCTTCATTCTCGCAATGTTGATGGAATCATAGAATTGGAGGAGTCATAGGTAGAGGTTGGAACTGAGAAAAACATCAGCTCTTATATAGTTTCCCTGCAAAATAAGCTGTTTCTTCACAGGTAACTCATTTTCAATCTCATTTGCTTTGACGACCACCCGTGACCTTAAAGATATAAACACAATTTAAAGACAATTTTAAAGATGTAAAACAATTAACAAGACGCAAAATATTTAAAAACTTCTAAAAAAAGAAATATATAAGAAATATAAAACCTTATCTAATATAAAAACCTTATCTATGGATGGATGGATGGATGGATGGATGGATGGATGGATGGATGGATGGATGGATGGATGGATGGA
>JBBIGC010000036.1:7357113-7376743 GCA_037576955.1 Lepidarchus adonis
ATGGATGGATAGATAGATAGATAGATAGATAGATAGATAGATAGATAGATAGATAGATAGATAGATAGATAGATAGGGACTACTCTGCAATGTATGGGCACATCCAGTATTCGAGAACTGAGTTTTTATTTCTTTGGAAATGACTGTAAAATGATTAAAAAGTCATTCCCCTCAGATGATCTAATCCAGGTCCAATAAACAGGTTTGGTGAAAATGATTTCAAAAATTGTTCAGTACATTCTTGTAAAAGAAAGCCTTCGAATATATGCAACGTAGTTTACAATTCAGCTAGAGAATGACTTTACTATTCTACGTAAAGTGGTTTTATTGCTTGTTTTCACATTTTAAATATTTATTTATCTATTTAATTATTTCTTTATTCGCCAGTCATTTTTATTTATCTCTAAAACAAGGCCAAAAGCTTTTCAAGGGTTTTCTCTCCCAGCAGCCACGACTGCATTCACTTTATAAAGGCTATGAATATGTTCATAAACATGAATATTACTCTACACTAATCAAGAGCCACTCTCATCATCATGACGCTCGATGACCATCACGCTTCCAGTCTACACTTATGAATAATAAACAAGCGCTGTGCATTTCAGATGAAATTTTTAAGGCCATCTGCTCCTCTATATGTGTATCTATGCTATGTCTACATTCCCAGCAAATGGTCTACCTGAAAGACTTTTATTCTGAATTTTAGAGCTCCAGTAACCTTCATTTGTCTTCTATGGATGGCGGTTCCATTAGAATAATGTTTTGTGTACTTCAGCTAGAACTAGGGGAAAAACGTCTGGTTTCATATTGCCCTGGACCCTAACACATCGCACACTTCTCCTCGTGTTACTGCTGATCAATGTGGCTGATCGATGCTGAGGAAGACGATGAGGCCTTTTTATGAAGACAAGCCCCTCTACTGCCGTCATTCCCCACAGAAATAGATGTACCACTAATCCAGGACATGAACGTTGAGTGTTCAGGACAAGGAAAGAGGTAAGACAGGATTCCACTGGTAGAATTGTATCCCTTCATTTTCACTGCTAAACAATAATGATAATTAAAAACACATGTTTTTACAGTCTACATATTTCTTTTCACATGTTTAAAAATTATTAATATTTTAAAATAAATTGTTTAAGTGTGTAAACACTGCTAACATGGAGTTTAGGTTGAATGAGCTAACATTCTCAATCAAGTTCAGCCTGGATTATCTTCTGAATATGGTACAATGCAGGTCAAGAGTATATATATATGAAAAAAAATGACATATAGTCATATTTGAATTGGAAAAATATTTCAGGCTGCAGTAACATAAAATGACCAAACCTTGTACTGAAATAAACTTCCAACAACACTAATGAGTTTTAGTGGGTTGTATTTTTTACACAACCAAATATTTGCATCACATATCATGTGGTAATGCTAAATTTGCAAACCAGCATCTAAAGAACAAAGTATTTTGTGATTTTGGAAGAGCTGAATATAGATATGAACATGCATTCATAAATATGGTACGTAGGAGCAGTGAAAAACAAAAAAACATGCCTAGAAAATTATAGCATTATGTATCTAAATGGAGTGAAAATGTATAAGCCACCAATACAGTAGGTAATACATCCTGTAATTTTCTCAGGAGGATGGAAAAAACCCACTGACATTGCTGAGTACGTAAATCACTGAGTATCACCTATGAAATTATCCCTTGACCCCAAATAAATTAATCTTGTCCCAGAGAGACTTTTAGGCCCCTTAGACATAGTACTACAGCTCTTGTTCTCAGAAAACTGTAAAACCTGCTGAGAAAGATGTGTATTAGGTGTAAGGTGACATTAGGTATAGTCCCTATTTGCTTATCCTCACTAGCAAGTGGTCAGAAAAGGGGAATATTTTCTGGGGAATGTGAAAAGTGCTGCAATCAGTTGGTTAAATATCACACAAGACATGAGTTACAATGCTGCTCTCATCTCTAATCTGTCTTTTTGTCCCCCTGAGGGGGAAGGGGGTAACTTTAGAGAGAAATATGCATATATATTCTCTTTAGAGTCGTTTTCCCACGCTTGGCTGCTGCTGTAGCTTTTCACCTTTTAGCCTATTCATCACTAGCTCCTGTGAGTCGAGCAATGTCTGCTTATCTTTAATCCTGCTCCATACAATCAGGTTTTAAAACCCAGTCTGGCCAGATCCACTCTGCACCACCTGGACAATGCTGGCTCTGATGCAAGCAGCTGGGCAAAAGCAAACTCTCTCCTGAGACCAGGCTAGCAGAGAGCCTCCATTTTAAACAGCAACACCCCCTTGATTCTAGACACTAATGCTAATGCTAATGCTAACATGTAAAATATTAAATGTTAGCGGCCTTCACAGATACTGCCCACTACTCATACAGACACTTTTAACAAACATGCTACATTACTACAGTAACTAAATTCCTTAAATGGAGCATCTGAAAACATTGTGCTGAGAAGCAGCATTTAGCTTTTTCAGCTAAGCAGCTAAACTGTGCAGCACAGCTGTGCCTTCTTTAGCCAGACGTCCAGAAGGAATTCAAGCGGTCACTTTCCTAAAGGGAGAAAATGGATGGTAGGGGTCACTCCCTGTTGTAGGAAAGAACAGTATCTCTAACACATGCTTTTAAAATGTGTTGACAGATATGTGTGGCTTTTATATCTTTGTATTTATACCTTGTTTTTATCTTTTTTGTCCTGAAATTGTATTAAATACTAATGAATATATACAATTACTCACACAAACGACTTTTAGGATGCCACTGCTGTTTTAAATGGCTGTATTTTCAGTAATAATAAATAGATCAATAAATGAAAGAATGAATGATGAATAGATACATATGTACATTCATACATTACAACATACATACATGCATACAAAAATGCATACATACATACATACATACATATTATATTGTATGTATATATTATATAAATATTACACCAGTATACTAGTATTCAGGTACCCTAACCATACATATGTAAATTAATGCAAAGCAAATTTCTGGAGTATTTTTCGAGCTATTAGTGTTACTTCAATAGTCGTGTAATGTTCTTTATGCATCTTTAGCCGCATTTTGTTCTAGGGAGCAGGCAAAGCTGTGATCCACTTTATTAAGCTCTCTGTGATGTGCTTGAGTACGTTTGATCTTTTATATTCAGTCATTTTTCATGTTATATTTATAGCAATCTTATATAGGTTATATACACACCTGGACCTTAAAGTTGCTCCACATTCTTTTATCTATTTTACCATCATGAGACCTCAATTCATGACCAATTATATGTTCTAATTACTAATTAGTATATGACCTAAAAACAATTATTAGCACATTGTGCTTAATATGGGCAGTGGTGGTTTAGTGGTGCCCTTGCAATAAGAAGGTCGTGGGTTCAAGTCCTGGCCCGGGCACCACTGAGGTACCCTTGAGCAAGGTGCCACTCTGCTACCTGGGCACTGTTCATGGCTGCCCGCTGGTGCATGTGTGATGGGTTAATTGCAGAGGTCACATTTTGTTGTGGTGCAACTTTTGTGATGGTGTGTTCACAATGAAAAATAGCCACTTTCACTTCCACATATTCATAAAAATTATATTTTTACAGGTGAATGGGCAACGACTGGAGTTTGAGATCGCATACGTTTAAAATGTAGCCTAAAATGTAACTGTAAAAGTATTTTTAGGTCTTGATTTTATGGGGGATATGAACGATATTTCATGAATTACATTATTTAAATTAATCACATTTGTTTTTGTTTTGTTTGCTCAAAATTTACCCAAAAAAACCTCTTAAAAGTAGTGAACCTGAAAAAAATATCTGGTATGGCTGTGAGTAGACAAAATAAGTTTAAAAAAAGGTATTTATTACTTCAAAATGTCAATATTGCTATGAACATTTATTTTATTATTTTTATATTTATATTGAAAGTTTACATATACAGAACATGAAAAACAACTATGTTCTCAATTTTGATCAATTTTGAAACTGTTTGTAGACTCTTGTTACAGTACAGATAAAAAAGAATTGGTTCTTTTTTATTTTGCTGTTGCTTTTGTTAGTTCGCTGCTTGTTCGCAGGTAACTTCACTGCCTGGCAAAGTAGGTTAATGGTGAAAACGTTGATTTAAAAGTCATTGAAAACCTGTATTTCATTTAGAAAACAATTGCAACATTTATCAGGGCAACATACAGCACAGAAGCAGCTGCACTAATACTGATGGTTTGAAAGGTCAGGTTAAAAAAAGGCTTTAATAAACATTAAAACCCCATTATAATTAGCATCACAAAAGTAAAAAAAAAAAAAAAGATTTTCAGAGGTTTTAAGCCAGGCATCCAGAAGGAATTCAAGTGGTCACTTTCCCAGAGGGACAAAATGGATGCTAGGGGTCAATCCCTGCTGCGGGAATGGACAGTATCTCTAATACATGCTTTTAAAATGTGTCAGCAGTGTGTAATGTGTTGCTTGTATATCTTTGTATTTGTTGTATTTATTTATTTTTGTCCTGATTTTTACTAATAAATGATTTTTTTTACACAATATACTTTCAGGAAGCTGCTTTTTAAATAAATAAATAAATATTACACCAGTAAAGTATACTAGTATTCCTAGTACCGATCGATACCTGATGCAAATGTAAACTGATGCAAAACAATTTTTTAATTTTTTGAGCTATCAGTGTTACTACAATAGTCGTGTAATGTTCTTTATGCATCTTTATCCACACTTTGTTCTACGGAGCAGGCAAAACTGTGATCCTCTTTATTAGCTGTGATGTGCTTGAGTACGTTTGATCTTTTATATTCAGTCATTTTTCATGTTATATTTATAGCAATCTTATATAGGTTATATACACACCTGGACCTTAAAGTTGCTCCACATTCGTTTATCTATTTTACCATCATGAGACCTCAATTCATCACCAATTATATGTTCTAATTACTAATTAGTATATGACCTAAAGTAATGTTTAGCATTTAGCAAAGAAATTATCATGGTAACATACAGTACAGCACACACGCAGTTTGCCTTCAGACTGCACAATACTGATGGCTTGAAAGATAATTCTAAGAAAATTAGAATTAAATATGTGGTAATAACATGCCCAAGTCCAGAGAAGTTTGGATAGTTTTTCAAAATGTAATAAAAACACAAATCTAGGATATGTTAATTCCTGTGAATGATTTGACTGACAAATTTTACATATATATTTGCATTCGTTTTGTTTCTTTCTTTTTAGGTTCTGATTTTTTTACTGACCAGCTTAATTGCATTTAATTGCAAAATTAGAATTTTAATCAAATGTGCACAGAATTTTAAAGTAAAAACATGTATGGAAGACATATACCCACATTAAGCTAGTCTATTAATTAGGTATAAAAAGTAGCATCTGTTTAAATATTGATATGAAGTGGCTCACCCCATTGTGCTGAATTATTAGTCATTTAATCAAAGCAAGATTACGGAGAATTTAGATGATCTACAGCGAATAGTACTCTAAAAGATTCAAAGAATTCAGAGACATCTCAGAGCGGAAAGGACAAGGTCAAAAACCACTGCTGAATGCATTGGAGCCGTCAGACAGAACTGCTAAGAAATAGTCCTTCCACTTTGATAAACACAGCCACCTGGACACAGGAGTTCTTTGTTACTTTTGTTGCTTCGTCCAAAAATGCAACTTGAAACAGGGAGAAAACTCTACATAGAAATTCTTTGCAGAAAAGTTACATTTCTTTTCAGAAATACAGGAGTCAAGTCCTCTGTGCCAAATACCATCCTGAAGTGCAAAAAATCTAGGATGGTGTGGGGTGCATCAGTGCCCACAGCATTGGTGAAGTGCATGTGCATGTGGTACCATTGAGTTTGAGGTGCATGTTAGGATTTCGGAGACACATATGTCATTGTCTCTTCCTGGGATAAACATTATTTCACCAGGACAATGCCAGACGACATTCTGCACATGTTACGATGTGGTTACAATGGGTTTGGTTGACTGGCCTACTTCCAGTCCAGGATGAAAATGTATGGTGCAACAGGAGGATGGGAATCTACTGCTGAGCAGCTGAAGACTTATGTGCGAGTAAGAATGGACATCATTTTCATTCCAAAATTATTAAAAAACTAATAGGAAAGGAAAGCACAATGGTTAACATACCTCTTTTCCAACGTTTGTTGAGTGTTTCAGTCATCAAATTCTATTTTTTTATTCTTATAATTATGAAGGACAATTAAGTTGTTCAGTAAAACTACAGAACATCTTTTCTTTTTACTTAATTTATCAATTAAATCAAGTGTTTTAACAGACTCAGATTGGTTAAATGCAGGGTGAATTTCCCCTCAGGCATTAATACACAAGAGTACTACTACTATTACTACTATTACTACTACTACTACTACTACTCCTACTCCTAATAATAATAATAATATTACAACAACAACATTATTATTATTATTATTATTATTATTATTATTATTATATTACAAGTAAATATCATTACAATAACTATAACTATTATTATTGCTGTTATTATCATGATGATGATAGTAGTAGTAGTATTTCTGTTGTTGTTAATTTTTTTCCTTAATAAAGTTTTAATAGCTCTTTTAGATGGGAAATGGTCTCGTATTAATTAAACATAAAATTATGGCCTATAATGTCTGTATTATTCACCCAGACAACGCAAAGCTATGACCTTCAGTCAGTTCATGGTCTTAACTGTAGATGCTGCACTTCCAGTGTAATTGCAGAGGCTGCATAATTGGAGAACAGCAAGTACATGACCACAACTACTGAAAACACACTCTCCAGAACACAGCACAGAAACAGTAAACCTCTCAACACACAAAGAGGAGGTGAGACAGTGAAGGTGTGTGTCACATGCAAATGTTCTGTACCTTATTAGCACCAGCAGATGCACCAGCTCCAGCTCCAGCTCTCTGTTTCGTGGCCAGGAATTGCAGTGGCATTGCCAGGAATTGAATTTGGATACCCTGAAAATACGGCCTCTGACTGTAGTCAGTTTTCTTTTTTAGACAAATATTTGGACAATAATATTTGATCTTCAAAAAATGTTTTTTTCCTTTTATTACATTTAATTTTTTTAATTGGTTGTCATTTCCTAAAGAATTATAATATATAATATCATATTATATTATCATTATTAATAAGAAAATTAGGGAATTACGCTTTTGAACAAAGGACATATTGTCAGTAATTAACTCATCTCAAAATATCCTTATATTCCTTATCTCTCAAAATAAACTTATATTGCTGTGAACATTCCACATTGTGGACATTTTTGAGAGAACTGACCTTAATGGATCTATATCGAGAAATGAATAAAGTAAAGAAAATTAAGTTTATTTATTAAGTATTTAAATTAATACATTTTATTGCAGAGACATAGCATGCGCTTAGAAAATATAGTTCTTGTTTAAATTGGGCCTGCACCCAACGTCCCATATTCACTCAAAATATTACTATAATAATTAAAATATGAATGTATATTGAAACCGTTGTCCATGTGCTAACTATGCTAATGGTGGAGTGATATGAACAAGGCGCTATTCTTTCAGTGGGCGTTATAAGAAAATAATGCCACACATCTTGGACACCTTTCCATTCAAATTCAATCCAGCATTTGTCTGTGTTTTGTATAATAAAATGATTAATCAACCGAATTCTAATTCATATTAATTCAGATTTTTGTGACATCACAAAAACAGTTAATTCAAAGTGAATTGTGTTTTTAAAAAATTTAACCATATTCAGAATCAGAATCAGAAAACTTTATTAATCCCGGGGGGAAATTGTTTGTGTTGACTGCCACAGCACACAGACACACAGAGACACAGAACAGTAGAATAGAATAATGTAAAAAATATAAAAATAGTAAATAAATCTAAAATCCAATAGAAGAAATAAAATCTAATAGAGGACATAGTACTATTAAGTTTGATTTTTGTAATGTGAAAAACATCCTCACCACACGAATCCATACTTTTTTCATGATATGGGCCCTTTAACACATTTAACACATAAAATACTGCACCATAGTCTTGGGCTAATTGATATAAAAGGACTTGTTGCCAGTTCAGACCTATAAGTGGGGGGAGTGTCTGAACAGCACTTCCTTCCCTACTGCATCCACAGTTAAAGTGCCCTTGGGCAAGGCACTTAACCCCGAAACAGCCTCCTGGGTGCGGGTGTGCAGCCCACCGCTTGTTTTCCTGGTGTGTGTACATGGGCGTGTTAGGGATGGATTAAATGCAGAGGGCAAATTCACTTTTCACAGTATGTGTGTGTGTGTGTGTGTATGCGTTTATTTGACAACACTTTCATGTTCACAAACCTCACTTTTCAACACTGCATCAAATAAGTACCTGACCCTCACCTACAAGCTTTTTGAACATGTAGCACCATCACGCTTTCTGGATTCAAACGGCTGGAACTGTGCGTGGGCTCCGTGGACAAAGTGTCCTACTCGACCCATGTTTCACTCCTCAAACCTCCAAATAACTCCCCCTGAGCAATGTTTTCTTAGCAGAAAAAAGTTCTTTCCATTACTAAGTAAGAGCAAATTCCCCTTCTTCTGTAGTGTTGAACAACCTTGAACTTCAACACTCTATGATGACCTCCAATAGAAGAAGAGCTCTGAAATTTGACAGCCATTAATCATGCACGGGATCATTCGTCACACATCTTCCCAACGCCTCATGCTGTCTCAACATATGGTTTAACCTTAAACTGAACCTGATTTCCATATTATCATCTTTTCATTCCTTTTCTTCCTTCTTTTTCACCTCTGCAGGTGATGTTTCACTGCTACTCTGTTTGTCATTTTCTGCACCATTGTCTTAAAACTTTTTAAATAACAGAATGTCTTTAATAATTACTGTTGTTGTGCAGTACCATTTATATTTAACTATTAAAGAGTTTACTGTAAATAAAGGAATCAACAAATGCAAAAACATTTCTTTACAACATACTATATATCTTACAATAAAAAAAAAAAAATTAAATAAAATAAATTTTAATAAAGGCGTGGTAATGGTATTTACGGCCACAAAATGTCCTGCAGTTTCTTTGCTTTTATTTTGACAGAAGATAAAACATCACGACTAAAATCATCCCTCTGTCTGTTCGGTGGTGATACTTGTCTGTGATTGGCTGTTATTGTGGGAGTGGTTTAGCACCGAATGCAGAGATCAGTTTAAACAGAGCTTCTTAATATCCGTCAATAACCCTCAGATATCATGACAGAAATTAGTAATTACAAAAGTTACACTCATATTACCGTCTTCAGAAATCAGAGGTTTGTTTTAAGCTGTTTCACATCTCTTAGGGAAAAAATTCTGTTAAAACATGGAGGTAGAAAGTGAAAGGTGGGGCAGGGGGAGGGGGGAGGAGCTACTATTAGAGTCTATTTATCTCTTTAAACCCGGCGTATATTGGAAACCCGCATTAAAGAGACAAGCTATTATTAGAAGATATACGGGTATTCCTATTTGGGCAGCATGTCTGATGTCTACAGTTTGCTGCATTCTCATTGGCTATCATCACTTCCATGTATCTGCATTTCCATCCATATGCACAGATTCTGTATTGTTCCAATGTGGACAGTACAGCTACAGACATGTTATAGACAGGGAATAAAGAATAAATATACAGCCTGTACTATTAATCTTTAAATATATCTTTTTATTCCAAGAAATCAGAGTTTTTATACCATGAACATTTATTTTTTAAGGATTATCATAAATGCATTGTGGACCACCGCAATTTTCTAATCGCAAGAGCTGCAATCTATTACATAGCACACGTTCTAAACAAGTTTTCCTAATAGAAATTTAATTAAAATCTTACACGGAGCTTGTGAAATGGCACACTACATTTAGCAGCCATGCCTCAGAAAACGTCCGGAGCTTCGTTGATAGAAAATAATCACTTTTAAATTGCAATAAAATTACCCCCCAAATCATTCAGCCCTGCATTATACTCCTTTAAATTACAGAGTGAGCAGTAAATTCATTTTACTTTAATTAAAATTCTGTATCAACAGCTTCTGACATTTCCTGTTTGGTCTGGTGCTGAAAAATGAGAAAAATGTAGCAAATATATTTTGTTCCCCAGAAAACAACACTGCACATGCAACTTTACAGATTCCAACTGACGTAAAACATCCCAAACACAAATGTGACATTGGATTGAAAGTTTGTGGCAATGAGTCAGACTTAATATACAATTACACCACCAGAGCCTTCAAACTGTTTGATTTGTGATGGTTGGAAAAACAGCAAAAGGAAACGTTCCGTACGTCAAATACATGCACTTCCTTATTATTTTGAAAGAGTTTAGCTTCTGCAGTTTTATGGGCGAATGTTTAATGAGTCTGCGTCTGCATTCAGAGTCTTCAATGTCCAAAGCATTTAGAGGATGAATCCGCATAAGCCTTTGAGTAATCAGCTCTGCTATGATTGATACAATACGTCAGTCTTCACAAGCAATTACATTATAAACTAAGCTTAAATGGAATTCTTTCAGCCCATTTTTCTTAAGGAGCTGCAACACTAATTAACACTTGCTGTATCTAATCTCTTAAAATAATTGCCCGATCTTATTTATTTGTTTGGTTATTTTGCATACAGAGTAATTAGTGTCAGGCCTAAGCACCAAATGTTAATGAACAACAGATAAAAAGATGTTTAAGTTGCATTTTCTCTCACAACAACATTAAATGGGCAAATCTTATCGTCTTTCACTTAATCCTTAAACATCTGATTACAAAAAAGTGCAACTTTTACAGTGAATATGCTCTGACAGCAGTGGCGTGTTGACATGTTTTTTCGGAGCAGGGAAAGATCCGGAATGCTGCCGATGTTAATTGTTTTTCCCGCTTGAACGTGAGGGGAATTGATTGCACAGTAAACGATGACAAAAGTCTGCAGTTCGGCAGTTCGACAGCTGATTTAGTGAGTTGCCAGCTGCGAGTGGTGCACAGACTTCTTCTGTCTCTCTCTCTCTCTCTCTCTCTCTGCCGTGTGTCCTGAATCAATATCTATCAACGATTTGAAATTAAACCCAGATTAAATCCCAATTTCATCACGAAGAGGCACGTCTGGAGAGATTCATTTAATTATATCAGTCTGCGGAAGGAGAATCGAAGTTGTTCTTCACCTTTATCTATCTTACTGAAATGTCAACCGAGCCAAAAACAATCTCGGGCGAGTTTTGATACAATTTCTGTAATCTCAGCGGTGAGTGATGAAAACTGTGACTGTCAGGGATGATATTTCAGGAGGAAAGAACGACACTTAACAAATCTCCACAAACACTTACGAGAAAACGTGTTTACCTTGTACTATGAGATGAACTTTGGTGGACTCTGGCTTCTTGTTTGTGAGAATGGAGCAGACGTACGGCCCCTCGTCATGTAGGTTCACGTCCAAGATCTTTATACTGTACTCCGTGACCGCTGTGTTGTTCAGAAGAACCACTCTGGGGTCCAGTGACCATTTCTCATTTCCTGTAAAGAGGATGGTGGTTCGGTTCAGCCAAGCTACTCGTGATACCTTGCTGTCCACATTGCACCTGTTGAAACACAAGGGAAACGACATTGTCATTATGAGCTTTTAGGTAAAAAAATAGGTCGATTTTGCTAGTTATTCATTCAGCCATATTCTTTCTAAATATATATCGAGGGCTGAGAGCCAAAAGGGCGTAAGTGACATTTTGGTCAAAATTGAGTTATATATAATCATCGGAAAGCTCTTTGTGAGCTTTTCCTACTGAAGTGAAATATAAATACATTTTGAGTTATTAAACAAAAACCAAAGGTCTTATCTGTAAACACACTGAAGCATTTAGAGTCAGAAGGGCTGAAGAAATGTAGAAAAAATATTTTTTGGACTGAAAGTACCATGTCATCCATCTGTATCAATAATTGTGCTTTAAATAGGTTAAATCAGTAACTAAAGTCATTTTTTGTTTTGGCTCTCCTGTAAAGTCGGTGAAATGTCACTTACGCCCTTTTGGCCTCGATATAACATATAAGAGGTTTTTATTATTGAGAACTTTAAATACAAAATGCATTTCTGGGCACATTGTGGATATTGTCGATTCATAACCATATGTTTCATTACAAAGAGACACTCAATTAAGCACAATGAGATATGTTATCTACAATATGTTTGCATTCTTTTTATATTTTTTTGAATAGTATTATAATACAGCACAACTGGGTGATATTTTAGTTAATACTGTAATCCATTATAACTTTCAGAAATGTAATATCTAAATATTTAAATACACAATATGTGATGTTTATTGTGTAGTACAAATATGTCCTAAAATATTACAATTTTCCAGCACAATGAGGCACTAATGTTATAATATGTAAAATTCATAGTATTTTGTTTTATAAGCTCATATGAATATTGGCCTTTTACTGTAAATTATTATCAGTTGGTAGACCAAGAATTTTTTACTTATTATATTTTATATTTTAATACTTATTCATATTCTGAATACACTACTCAGTCCTAACCCAAAACATAAACTTCAATGCAACATAGTTTATTGGTGAAATATCATAATACTCCCTTTACTGCCTGAAAACACACAATAAAGGCTTTGAAAAGAAGAAGAAAATGATATAGACAGTGAAGTAAGGGTTTAATGAAAATATCAAGGTTAAATCTTTTTTATACCAAAATACTAAGCTTTAAGACGTTTGACGTCTGTATGATAATGGATAGCCAACTAATATAATAGAAAATAATGACAATGAGAATATATTGGCAATAGACATGAAAATAACAATCACGAAGTGCTTAACAAGCCATTCATGGTCAATGGAGTGGATAATAGACCTGTTACATAAATGGATATCTTGGTACATGTTTGTACAAAAGCAGTATGAACATGAACTCACATAGCAACTACCAAGATGAATGACTGTGTCCCAGCAAGTAAAACTTTCTGACAAATAAACCGTGTAACTTAACTGTCCAGATATGAACTAAAAATTATCTAAATAGTTTGCTTGGTGTAATATTTTAGGTCTTTGCCTTTAACAGAATTCTCTTATGAAAATTAACCAAAAAAAATAGATTAACTGGGTTTGAGACGGAAATATTATCCACATGGCATTTACACATTTTATTATAATAAAAATAATTAATAAAATACACAAGGAAATGCAGAAGTGGAAGACAGAAAAAGTAACATATTTTTTCAGCAATGTTAATTTAATTAAAAAATCAATTTTAATTCATTTAGAAAAAATAAAAAGAATTACAAATGCCACAAAAACTTTACTCTGAGAATATATATATGTACATAATATAGAATAAATATAGAATAAATATGTACAGGTAACAGGTTGTACAGGATTTTTTGTGTTAATGGGGGCCTTTGCCATTCTAATTTGGTTGATGGTCATCCATCACAGTCCTGTTTAGATAATTACTTCTGTTTCAGTCATTTTAAGTAAAAATAACTTCCACTTCTGCACCTAACTGGCCTAGGCTGCAATACAACTCATACACCAAAAACATCACACACCAGCTGCAGTTGTGATGTAGTGGCAACCTTCTACACCACAGACAGAGGTTTGATTGGCAGCCTAGGCAAGCCACACACTATAGGCTCATAACTCACTGACATTTTTAACACCATTTATAAGTAAAGCTTACCCTGGATTTAGTATCTGCCAATCACCCACAGTATAAAACAATGGCATTCATTCCTAAGATTACATTTAACATCACACATTTGTCTCTGAATCACATTTGTACCTTGTCCATTACCGTTTCAACTCTCTACAAACTAGAATTCACCAGAAATGTACAAAATACAAATAATAAAAAAAAATGTCTTTACTCTCTGACTGGAAAAATGACAGCAGCATAAATCTGGTGAAAACCAGATGTTGGGATTTACTGAGGTGCAAGTTGGTGCCTATATCCAATACTGCTCATATTCAAATCTGCTGATACTGAAATTGATTTAGAAAAATGCAGAAATTCGTATTACACCTCCCTGAATTAGAAACATGCTTAAAAAGATTAACGTTGGGAAAACTTGCAAGAAATGCATTTTAATACAGTATTCCAGCATTGCCTGTTCCAACAGTTGCCCGTTTTAAAAACTGCACTATTCTCTACAAACCTTGTCTATTTATTTGTCTATTTATTAAGTATACCATTGTAGCACTCTGTATTTAAATTCTACTTATCTCATTTGAATATTGTTTCTTTTATGCATATTTTTTCATGTTTATCTATTGCTATAATTTTTTCTTAAATTATCTTTTGGCCTGTTTTTATGCTTTTATATCTTTCATTTACCTTGTAAAGCACATCGAATGACCTTGTGTAAGATAATGTGCTATAAATAAACTTGCCTTGCCTAAACACTCTCCTTTTCCAAATGCAAAAACTGGATGGTTGGTCAAATCTAAATATCTGTCTAAAGTCAATATTATTATTCATGGCAAATCTCTGCAAATATGATTGCAATATCATGATGCATCTCCATTTAAAACAAAAAAGCGGAATTTTCTGGTTCTAATGTTCGTCATATTGCAAAAATCTTTTTTTAGCCCATGTGGTATTAAATTTGGGGCTTCACTGCATTGTTTTGTAGATGAGCTGTATAAAATGTGATGCAATTTGTCATATCACACTCCCTCTCGTGTTCTATTGCTTAAATATCAAATGCTCCAGCTTCTCCTTTGTTATGCAACAGTTGTAAAGTCCTACTTTTTTCACTTAGACGCCATGAAGCAGAAATAACAGACAATGACTAACAAAACATAGTGTCTTTCGAGAAAATTGAGGTTAGGTATAACACAACAGCTTTTTTCAGCTTTCTCAGATGTAAAAGCTGTCATGAAAAGGCTCGGGAAGATTTTTCACTTTTCAGACCCAACATCTATTCAAGCGCCAAACGTTCCTTCAGCAGCATCTCAAAATAGTCTTCCGATTGCGGCGCACAGCGGCGAGAAGCCTCCTCAGAGCTAAACACTGTCATTGCTTATCTGTCAATAGCAGTGGAAGTGCTAGGCCGGTGTGGTATTCTTCAATGACACTTACAAGGTGCTGCAAAGATTTCCATCCCAACTCTGCCTGAGCCATTCACATCTGCATACAGCCTGTAATATTCCAGCAATTTCCCACTCAAGGTCAAATCCACTACAAGGTCAAACGCACTAAACGGATTATCCCACCCTTTTTGGTGCGCCATTTACCAGAACCTTCTCTGAAAAAAAAAATTAGTCAACAAGAGAACGTTTCTCAAAGATTCTGCAAATCTTGAGGGCAACAATAGAGCATGTGAAGTGAATGCTTTCTCAGGATGTTCTTCAAAGGGGATGAGCTCATTCGGAGGATGCTAATCTGCACCGAGTGGCAAAGTGCAGGAGAGCTTGTCGGGGATTGGAGCCACAGAAAACCACCAGATTAAGCTTCGCTCAATATATCATCTCAATATATATACTCGTGCATGCTCTGCACTTTTTGCTTCTGAATTCTACATCTCTGAACAAAATCCAGAGGCATTCTGGTTTCCAGTATTTAGATTTACAATAACTTTATGCTTTATCTCAAATACAAAGTTTTCTTGCTCATTTCTGGAGCTACAGGCCTGTCGGAATGACCACTGCCAAAACTGACCAGAAAAAAAAATAAATAATAATAATAGTTATTTTTATATTGCGCCTTTAACAAACCCATGGTCGCTTTACAATGAAAATACACACATAAAAAATTAAAAAAATTAAAAATAAAAAGTAATAATAATAGTAACAATAATAATAATAATAATGACTAAATAAACAGAAGAAAATGTCAACCATTAAACAGAAGTCTGAATTTTTTTTTTTCCAGTTTAAACTGGGATCCAGTTATGAGAAACGTGTGTCTTACTGTGTCCTGCTGCCTTCTAAATCATCATAACTAGAAAGGACATCTCCCAGCTTTTATTAGGTCATCAATTCTGTATGCAGAGGCCCCAACCATCAAACCCAGGCTGCTCATCCATGCATGTCTCAGTGTGGCCCATAATGATAAGTGCTACTTGTAATTCTAGCACATTTACGGAGCAGCATCAGCACTGATACAGCATGGTCAAGCCTAAACCCATTAGGACAAGGGATGAACGTTTTAACTATTTTTTGCTATTGAAATACCGCTGCTTATTAAAATTAACTTGCAGTCATGTGCTCTGATTATGGCAAGTAGCTCTGTTTATAGATCTTCTTCGCCTGAAAAGAAACTGACCTGCTTTTCACACTTTACATGAGATATATTATATATCATTTCTCCTTGTATAAAAACCCAAAACACTTTTTTAACAACATTTATTAACATAAGTTTTTTTGTGTGATTTATGACTGTGTTTTAATTTACGTTTTTTTTTAAATAAGAAATTTGCTGAACAATGTCAATGTCAAATGTCAATCTAGTGTGTACACTAAGGATATAAAACACCTTTTCATTACATGCAGAGCAGTAAATGATTATTTTAGCTGACTTGGGTATGATGGATTGCCATTTTTTTTACAAACCTGTTGTACACAATACACATTAAATATAATAGAAATTAAAAATAGAATTAGAATAAGAATAACAAGAAGTAGAACAGGAAATAGAAGCAGAAGAGGAAGGCAAAGGAGAAGAGAAAAAGAAGAAGAAGAAGAAGAACGAGGAACTGCACAATGAAAATAATAAAATGTTAAGTTATAATAGAATTCTCTATTATTTTTACGCATATTATTAATCATTATAATTATATCATACATAAATCAGTGAAGACTGACTTAGCTAGGACTAAATTCCCAGACTGGATTATTATTAGTAAATTATAACTTCTAATATGATTTACACTCACAAACAACATAACACTTTCTCTTCAAACTGTAATAATATGAACTAATACCGTGTATTATCTGGTGATCAACATATAAGATAATAGCACCAGTTTTATATAAAGTAACATCAGCAAATTCTTTACAGTGTGAACATTATAACAGTTAGAATCAATAACTGCAGACTTACAGTAAGTACAGTACAGTTACCACACCCTTTATTTTTGGAAGAGCTTTTGTTGTTTTGTGAATATGTGATTTATTAGTTATTGTTATTTATATTCAGTTTTATATTTGTGGTTATGATTTAAGTAAATTATTTTTTTTTACATTTTTTTTTTACATTTTTACATTTGCACATTGGACAATACAAGCTGTTCCTTGCACTTTAAACACAATACACTTTATGTAAATAACCATTTCCCTCCTACTATTCAACACATACAAAATGTATAAAGGGTGTATAAATGTGTACATATATGTATATACATACCTTTGTTATTTTAATTTTTTTTCTTTTAATTTTATTGATCTCCATTTCTATTACTTTGATTTCTATTTCTATCTACTAAATTTCATATTTCTACTTCTGTATGGTCCACGGAGCACATCGGGTTACATTTCCTGGTCATACTTGTATAACCTAGTATGTGACAAATAAAGCATCTTGAATCTTAAATCTTGAATTAGCCACCAGTCATTTTTCACTTGCAGGTTTCACCAATGGTCACCAGTCAGTCAGTCCTACTCTCATGAGGAAGCTATTTTCATAGGCTGACAGACACCAACAGGGGTTTATTTAATCCAATGTTTAATTACATATAAGACATGTCAATGTATAATTCTTTATGGGTTGGATGTGAGATAAATGCAGCCAAAAAATTCTGCTATTTAGATTGTGAGTGACCACCGACAGCGTTTTTTAAATGCAATTTTCTTTGCCTTTTGAAAACCAGCAGTAAATTACCATGTATCTCAAAAGCATATAGTTGGTAAAGCTTACTGCAGAAATAGTGGCTTCGAAGATGCAAGAGCTTTAAAGATGTGCTGTAGAAAAACATTTCTAGCTCTCAGGATCTGATGTATGTTTGAAAATGTGCCATCATGCAGCCGCCATATGTGCATGAAGCCTATGTTACTTTATAATAAATCTAGTCTGAGTAGAATTACACCCCCGGGGAAATAACCTCATTTATTAACAACTTCACTGAACTTTCATCTTCTCTTGTGTCTCAATCTCACCAATTTCACACCAACTTTAATACCCTGTGCTTCTCAAGTGCACATTAAGATTAGACGACTTGTATGCAAGTTGATCATCTTCATTTTAGATGAATGGGGGGCAATAAATCAGTCATACACCTCCGGTGTGGTCAGGCTTGTGCTCAGTGATGCAAAAATCATGTTCAAAAAACAGTTTTCATTGATATAATTCTATATAATCAAAATATATTTCTATACAATGCCCTCCATAACGTTTTAGACATTTTTCTTTCATTTACTACATGCCTAATCCCTAATGGAAATCCATTATCAGTGAAAGTCTAGTACTGGTCTAAGCAAATAATAAGGATAAAAGAAAATGTAACATAGACAACAAGAGCGAAGTGCACAGAATTTAGTTCATCCCACAAAGGAAACAACCACATTAGCAGATTAATTCAGGGCAACACTTCTGCGGGTCCTCACGTAAAGTTCCTCGACATAATGACATTATGCTGTGTTCTCTAAATGAAGCTGTTCTCCAAAACGATTTAAAGGGTAAAATGTAGAAAGTCTATCTTCGCCTGCAGCATTGCAAAGAGAGAGTGGTTTCCTCGAAGGCAATGTCTCCATTATCGAGCACTGACAAGATGAGATCAAGCCTCATTCACTAGACTAATGGCTCTGTCACACTGCCACAATGCAGTCTACTCTAATGGATTGTCAGCCACCTTAGTGTAGGGTCGTTAATATAAAGAAATATCCCCACTGCTCAGGTATGTCCCAGAAAAAAATAGACGGATTACCAATACATTCCAAAGCGGCTTTATGCACAGGAGGACTGAAAGACACAGTTTTTCGATTCTGAAGATATCCCACTGATGGCAGCTTCCTTAAGACAGTCATCAATGTGAAAAATTCCCAAACGAAGTAGAAGCCATGCCTTCACTCAAGCTTATAAATCCCATTTCCAAGCCCAAGGAAAAACCACTGCAGGTTAGAACCATGGAGAACATCAACAAGCACTATGCTGGATAAAAGCATCAGTTTCTTGATTATACAACCTGGTGCAATACATTTAAAGCATTAGACACATAATTACTTAATTAATTCATTAGTAAGAGTAATCCACTTATCTTCTCTTTTCTGATTATGTCATTCAAAGTGTTCTGATGTGGAATTAAGCACTGTAGACAAATTAGCCAGTGAGTTTCTTTTATACGGTAGTGATGATAGGAACCAGGGGAAGTGATATCTACATGACAATGTTTTATCATTTAATTGCCAAATTTAATGGATATATTAACACTGTCACTTTATTTGCTATGAAAATCAGTGAACCTACATGTCTTCTGAGATTGTATCTGTAATATTAATAATATGTAAAATAATGGTGATTCTGTAAAAAGAAAAAAATGGAACCTACATGTCTTCTGAGATTGTATCTGTAATATTAATAATATGTAAAATAATGGTGATTCTGCAAAAGAAAATGTGCATGTTAAACCTTAAACCTTTTATAAAAGTAAAATTTTTATAACCATATAAAATAAA
>JBBIGC010000036.1:7386351-7396572 GCA_037576955.1 Lepidarchus adonis
TGCTTCTGTCTGTTTTTTATCACCTGCTGTCTGTTTTACCATTGCTTTTGTCTGTTTTATCATTGCTTTTGTCTGTTGTATTATTGCTTTTGTCTGTTTTATCATTGCTTCTGTCTGTTTTTTATCACCTGCTGTCTGTTTTACCATTGCTTTTGTCTGTTTTATCATTGCTTTTGTCTGTTTTATTATTGCTTTTGTCTGTTTTATCTTTGCTTTTGTGTGACGACTGCGGGGAAGTCAGAAGCCAGTGCGACTTGGATATCAAAAATAAACTTTATTAAACTCTGAACTAGATACATGTAATACAAAGCACACTCAAACACAAACAGCATCACAATATGACAATAACCCACACCCATGACTGAAACACACTGAACTTAAATACACCGGGACAAACAAGCAACACCTGGGAAACATCACATGACATAGACACGTGACCGACAAGGGCAACACAAACACATGGTCGACACGTCAAAAGAAAAGCACATAGAACACACAGGACGACACCTGACATTTTTTCTGTTTTACCATTGCTTTTGTGTGTTTTATTATTGCTTTTGTCTGTTTTACCATTGCTTTTGTGTGTTTTATTATTGCTTTTGTCTGTTTTATCATTGCTTTTGTGTGTTTTATAATTGCTTTTGTCTGTTTTATCATTGCTTTTGTGTGTTTTATAATTGCTTTTGTCTGTTTTACCATTGCTTTTGTGTGTTTTATTATTGCTTTTGTCTGTTTTATCATTGCTTTGTCTGTTTTATTATTGCTTTTGTCTGTTTTATCATTGCTTTTGTCTGTTTTATTATTGCTTTTGACTGTTTTATCATTGCTTTTGTCTGTTTTATCATTGCTTTTGACTGTTTTATCATTGCTTTTTTCTGTTTTATCATTGCTTCTGTCTGTTTTTTTAATCACTTTTTGTCTGTTTTACCATTGCTTTTGTCTGTTTTATCATTGCTTCTGTCTGTTTTTTTAATCACTTTTTGTCTGTTTTACCATTGCTTTTGTCTGTTTTATCATTGCTTTTGTCTGTTCTATGACTTCTCTTTTGTGAAACACTGAGATTTTCATGTAAAGTGCTTTAAAAATTAAATGCATTATTATTATAATTATTATTATTATACGTTCATAGACCAAAGTTCAATGTTGTGTTTCAGAAGGATGGCACTGTGTGTCCTAGAAGATTATCCAAACAAGTTTAAGCATCGTTTTAAAGCAAAGGAAGGAAATCAGGCTAAATCCATCAAACATGGGGCTCTAGCCGAAGCTGAGGTGCCATTTTCTTTCCACCTCCAATGGCAAAAGGTTTTGTTCTGACTGTTGTTCTATTTGAAATGGAGTCAACCATTCTAGTCAGACAATGAATCTGGAGCGCTAACTTCACAACGGATCACGGCTGTTCCTCTGGTAAACCACCTGTGTAAATATGTCACTATTTAATATGTCACACATCTTAAGAGATGTGGATACTGAACTTACTTCTGTATTATCACTAGTTTAACATAGACTTTCAGATAGTCCAGCCTCAGAGGATGCACAGCAGAATTACTCCTGTAAAATGGAATATTTTTAATAAAGCATGTTAATTAAGAACATTTCTCTCCCTTCTGCTCACTCTTGCTTTCTCTCTCTCTCTCTCTCGCTCTCTTTCTCTCTCTCTGTATATATGTATATATAAACATACACAGTGGTGTGAAATGAAAATGTAAAGATTTAGATAATTAAACTAATTTTAATATTAGTCAAAGACAACAAGTAAACACAAAATGTGGTTTCTAAGTGAAGAATTTTATTATTAAGGGAAAAAAATATTCAAACCTCCATGACCCTGTGTGACAAAGTGATTGCCCCCTAAACCTAATAACTGGTTGGGCCCAGCAACAACTCCAATCAAGTGTTTTACCGCTGTGGAGGAATTTTGGCACAAACTCATCTCTCAGAATTGTTGTAGTTCAGCCATATTGGAGGGTTTTGGAGAATGAACCGTCTTTTAAATTTGTTTTTTTTTTAGCCAATCACTTACTGGTGTGTTTTTAAAAGCGAGAGTTGAAGAGCTGAAGCTGTTATAGCTGCAAAGGTTGGGCTGACTCCTTGCAGCTGTATTCTCTACATATTTATATATGGAGAGCGATACTTTATCAAGCCTTTGACTTCAGCCGTCTTAAAGACTCCAGCACAGAAGAGCACTCAGTTAAAGCCCTCAGACCTGGGCCCATTAAATAAGTCCATCTGAAGGACGCGGCCTTCCTGCAAGGGTTCAATTCACAGCCTTCGCTGTTCCATTTGAGGTGAGAAGGACACTGGAGGGCAATGATGAGTTGTTCTAAAGTCGCTTTTGAATTGGTGGTCTGGGCCTAGGTGCATTAAGAATCAAGTAAGTGACTTCATACTGTATAATCCCACTCATTACATGAAAGACAAAAACGATGGTCTAAGTTGCAGTAGCATGATCCAATCCCTAGAGGAATACATCCAGAGCTAATCTCATTGCAGATACTGTTTGTAGATCTGTTCAGTTCATCGGCACACAGCAGCTAAGATAAACTGGCACAGAGTCAAAGCTGAGCCCAGATCAGCACTCTCACTCTGAGCTCAGCACCACATTGCAGGTCATTATGGATAAGCTCAGGTGTGAGTGCAGAAAGCATCCCTGTGGTGCATCTGATTCCACTGCTTACATTAATGCGATTCCCACTTTAAAGCTTGAGCTAAATCTTCTCTAAATGATTTAAAGGAGGGGAAATTGCTTTGGCGTACCAACCCACAGTCTTATCTGAGGAGTGTAATGCTTTCATATTATTCTCGAACAGCCAAACACGTTAACTCTCAAGGTACCAGGATGTTTTGTTGTGGGGGAATGAATTCGGGACTTACAACAACGGTTAAATTTTATTCTCCCCCAACAAACACTTAACCACTTCACCCAATAGAGAACATTCACTTAAAGAAATGTTATTGGCCAGTTTGGGGGTCTCTTCACAACTTTTACAATATGTGGTAGCTCTTCAAATCTTTTAAAGGTTCTTTGGGGAACTAAACATGATTCTTCTGTTCTCCACAACGATTAAGCTTATTCCTTCACTACATTTTTATTTACTAGATGCGGAGGAGTGAATTGCACTGTTTTTACCCTGCCTGTCCACTTTATAACCAAATGTATGTATTGTTAATAGGGCAGTTGTGGGAAATCATCACATAGCAATATTCGCATTCCAACACAATCTATATATATAAAAGAGGATGTCTGTTTGTCTGTTTGTCTGTTCGCTATGCGTTTCCATACGGCTGCACTGATTGCGACCAAAGTTGGTGCATAGCTGCATCTCATGCTCCCGAAGCCGTAGTGCTACTTCCGGTTGCATCCGACATGTCGTTTTCTCATTACCGAACCTCATAAACATAAACACCCCCACAGGAAAAACTGCCAACGTCGTCTATAAAGAAGTGCTGTAACCGTCCCCCATCAGTTTCACAAAATAAAGTTTCTATTGTGTCTTTTTACACTAAGTTTTCCCTTTATTTGGATGAGCGTCACCTGCTCTGTTCCTTTACCTACAAATCCTGCTGTTACCATGAATTCCCAGTTCCACATTTCCCCCTTCTCTGGGTACTATCCTTTCCCAGCAACGCCGGGTTCCCTGCTAGTATAAAAATAAAACAACAGCAGTAATAATAATAATAATAATAATAATAATAATAATAATAATACTACTACTACTACTAATAATAATAATAAAAATAATAAATAGGTGTATATATTTATATGGGACAAGCTTAGGCAGCTATTACCTTAACTCTGGCCTACAGCCTTATGTGTATCAGTCCATAGCACATTAATATTTTATATCAGAAGCGATGCAGCACAGTGAAATGTTTCTTGTTTGCATTTCAGCACTGTTGTCTTGCATGGAAAACATTGTAAGAGTTTGTTTTGTAGATGCTTTTAAATGCAACCAGCACAGAAAACTGAGATTGAAGCATATGAGCCAGTTGTTGCATTACATGGACAGAAGACAGAGCAAGTCACACTGCAAGCACTGTGGTACCTGCTGCTTTGAAATGCCTTATACTTTTCCATGCTGTATATAGGAAAAAAGAAACCTACACTTTTCAGAACCTTAGATAAAGCCATGTCAAAATGAAGCAAAACTGAGACTCTTACTCTGTTAGACCAAGTACCTGACTTTAATTCTACATAAGCAATGATATTTCCTTTTATTCAGTGTGTTTGACAAATACGCTGCTTCATACCAACTCTTCCTTATGTGTATTCCAACGAGAAATGGACATGGTAATATAACATTATTACCATGCTCTTGTTCAGGCTATTAACAATAAAAGCCCCATTTCATCTTCAGCTAGACTTCACCCATTGATGCCTAAACTTTGGACTACATTCACAAGGTGATATCTGATGCCTGGGGGCCTTCTTTTATCACAAGCCTCAACCTACTGCCTGGTTTACTTGCCCTCTAGCACTGCCTCTGAGCAAAATAGAGCAAAATCTTTTACAAATTTGAACTATTCTCTTAAACTCCATGAGGCATGAATACACTATAGCTTCCAAGGGTGAGATACAGTTTAAAACTATGCAAAACCTAAAAAATGGACACATACCATATTATTTACAGCCAAAAATGAGACATGTATGCCTTTTTCAGACAGACATATCTCTGTAACATTCAAAGTACATGGTGGCCATCAATCAATCAATTATCCAGGGCTGTTTCAGTCCTTAGGTGTGTGAACATAATAAGTACAGATGAAACAAGCAACAAAATAAGAGCTGATTTCATGAGCAGAAAAGTTTCATGCCTAGAAATAATTTTTTTCTTGAGTAATGCCACAGAATATATGGCCTCCAAATAACAGATTTAAAGAACTGTTGTAAATGAAATGGGCAAGTACAAAGAACATTTTACAAGTTTCCAAATCTAGCAGATTATATAAAATTTCCGGGCAGATTTAAATATTTCTTGCCATTTAAGAACCTTCATTGTAAAAGGGTAAAGGGGTGAATTGTGATGAAAGTATAGGGGAGAATGTCTGAATGCCTGGAGAACTAGCTGCCTGACAAAGTCAAGAGCATGTGATATGATCAAAGAATTCTCCATAAAGACATCTGCAGCTCTTGTCTTGAGGGATAAAAAGCAATTTACCATTCCTAAAGTGAATCTTCAGTGGATAGAGATTTCTGTGTACTTATAAGCAATTTTACAGAAAACAGTACTTTTTGCATTAACAATACAGTTGGGTAGTCTGTTTTTTTCAAAATGTTTGTGACACATTGAGGCCGCTGTAGTATCTGGCTACATATAAGAAGAAATACAGTGATGGAAGCCAGAAAAATGACGAGAAGTAGGTCAAAGCATCTCCAAAACAGTAGGTCTGGTAGGGTTAGGGTTAGGGTTTAGGGCTAAGGTTAGGGTTTAGGGTTAGGGTTTAGGGTTAGGGTTAGGGTTTAGGGCTAAGTTTAGGGTTTAGGGTATAGGGTTAGGGTTTAGGGTTCAGGGTTAGGGTTAGGGTTAGGGTTAGGGTTTAGGGCTAAGGTTAAGGTTAGGGTTAGGGTTTAGGGTTAGGGTTTAGGGTTTAGGGTTAGGTTTAGTACCTTCCAAAAAAAAGTCCAGGACAGCCATTGAACCAGCAAGAGGTCAATGGGCAGCAAAAGCTAACTCTACCGGTCTGATCCAACAGAAGAGCTACTGTAGAACTAATTGCTGAAAAAATCAATGTTGCTTATGGCACAGAGTACATTACCGCATGCTGAGTATGGGGCTGCATAGATCCAGAGCAGTTAAAGTACCTATGTTAACCCATGTCCACTGCCAGAAGCACCATCAATGAGCCTGTAAGCATAAGAAATTGACCGTGGAGGAATGGAAGAAGCTGTCCTGGTCTGAAGAATTGCAATTTATTTACAATTTCTTGTGTGTGTGTGTATTTTGATACACTTAGGAAATATAGTGTAGTATAATGCATCCTCATAACTTAACAGGACTTAAATCTGCTTGGACACCACAACACACCTTCAGACGCAAGGGAAGAACTGTTTTACCTACACTAGACACAATTATAGACAAGAGGTTTTAATGTTATGGCTAATTGGTGTATACACAGTAGGGCTGCATTATACATTACAGAGGTTATTATAGTATTAACCTTTGCAACCAAATATTTCTGCCAACTGTTAATCAATCCTGTACATCAGCTTGTGATGAATATTAACCCATTACTCAGTACAGAACAACTAAAACTCTCAGATGTTGGTGGTTTTCCTCACAATAACTGTTTGCTTCAGGATCTTACTCGAAATTACTATTGGGTTAAGATCAAGACTTAAATTTACTCTTCTTCAACCAAGCGACTTGGGCTGCTGTCCTGCCACAGAGATGCAGTTCACAGACTAATTTCATTTTCCTAATATGTTCCTTTAGAACTTGTTAATATAAATGAGAATTCATTGTTCCATTAATAATGGCAGGATGCTCAAGCACATACGCAGAAATACAGGCCCAAACCATGATACTGTTATCGCCATGTTTTACAAACGGGAAAAGGCTCTTCTGCTGGAAAACAGTTCTTTTATTTAAACCAGAAATTTCTATTTTCGTCTAATCGTCAACCCATTGGTTTGTTAGCAAACTGTAGACGTGCAGAAATGTTCTTTTTGCAGAGCAGTGGATTTGTCCTTGGAGCCCATTCATTCACACCTTAAATTTTCAGTTTTTTTTTATGGTGGACTCATGAACATTAATCCATTTTTTGTGGCGCACTGACAAACACAGACACACACACACACACAAAAAAAAACAACAGCAAAGCTCAGACTGGAAACTGGCACATATGGCATGGGTAAAGGGACTCAAATGAGTTTAGTTACAGCCCCATGTGCAGAGGAAAACAGACATTTCTTACAGCGCACACCGTTCCACTGCAATTTTTGTTCATGAAACCCAGACTTCTGTGTCAGGAAAATGCAGCAGTCACAGTAAAAAGACCCTCATTGTATTACAAAGTCGCCCACAGTACAGTACACAACATTTCACATTAGTTCCAGTCCATGACTTTGCATTACCTCTCGGTTCCTATTGATAATGGTTTTGGGGGAACCCGATAAAATCAGGTCGCCTTCGCCTTCAAAAGTGTTCCTAATTACTGCTCTATGTGAGAACAAAGAAACCCTGATCTCCCACTGTACCCCCAAGGTCAGGCTTTTACAAAACACCAGAGGGCCGTTTCATTTTTCTTTCAGGAGGACTGCCACTTCATCAAGTTTCAGGACTCGTCAGAGCCAAGAGCTCAGTGAAAAGAAAATTGATTTCACCTCTGAGGACAGAAGGCTGCTGGCCTGGTGTTTCCTAGCTTCGTTCTGCACCAGGCGGCCTTGTTGCATATGGAGAATGGGAAATGTATAAGCATACCTGTCACTGGAATGGACACCCAGTCCCTTCTCCTTGAAATTACTAATGGCCAAAATGAATCACCTGGAACAGAGAACAGGAACAGAGTAGCATTTATCCTTATTCTTGGACTGTACAAGTCCAAAGCATGTCACACCTACAGGGTGACCAGAGGGTTAATGGTTCACATTTCGGTCACAGCTCAACAGAATTGCTGGTGTAGCTATTGAGGTCTGAAGGTGATAACCCTATGCTTTCTCTGAACACTGCCACTGAACAATGCAGCGGCCATAGTGTTCCCCTGAGAGTATTCCAGAATAAAATGTCTCCTCCCCAAGGGCGACATGTGTCATTTTTATTAAAAAAGAGAAAGAAACCTATTTAAACTACCATTTTCTTAAGGATGTTTAATGGAAATGTTTCATAAACATTGATTGAATCATTACTTAAACCCATAGGTATTATATAGCTCAGAGGTCCCCAATCATTTTCACGCCACAGACCGGTTTAATGTCAGACAATATTTTCACGGACCGGCGAAATTTAAAGTGTCGCGGATAAAAACAACAAAATAAAATGATATGACCAACACAAAAACTGGTATTTTGTAAATGTAATGATAAACGTGAATTCACTGTAATTATGTAAGTTTATAAGCAGAAACGCGCTAACAACATTGACAGTAACGTCCTCCTCTGCCCCTCACGTGCTCTGGTCGCTATGGTAACTCGTAAATGTTCCTTTCAGAATAAGTTTTCAGTGCTGTTGTGGGGATCTCAGAGTTTTCTGCCGTGACTTTCTTCCAAAATACCGACAAAGTTGATGTAATGATGGACGATGAGACTCAAATGCAACAGAAAGGATTTTCATTCAAAAAAAGTTTGATGCACCAGCAAAGCAGTTAACGAACACGCGAGCATAGGGGAAATGCAATCACGGAAGTGAAACCCAGTCCAAGATCAAACACAGCAACCAGGAAATAATACAGATAATTCAAAAATCAAGTCAAGAAAATAAACAGAAAGATACACAAAAATGCTTAGAAATTAGCTTAACTACATGTTAAGATCCCATTGGCTAACAGCTGGAGGGGGTGTGGCTGAGCTTTTCAGAATTCCAGTGACTTCGATCTCTGCCAACCACCAGAAGGAGCCTTAGCTCCTCTTTGAGTAGATGTATCGAACAAAATAATTATATATTTTTTGTACAGCCTGGTACTGGTCCGCGGCCCGGGGGTTGGGGACCACTGGTACAGCAACATGGGCAGTGGTAAGGACAAGGTTCAAGTCCTAGTCCTGGTACAGTTGAAGCAAAGTATCATCCTGCTACACTGAACCCAGTTTGCTGTTGTTAACTGTCAAGTCTTAACAAAGTAATTAGCTTCAGTTAAATTTCTTATACTATTTTGTGTACTATACTCCTGGAGGCCCATCGCTCAGCACATATCCAGTAGTTCCTTGCTCACAACATTTCTACTCTAACTAATCCGCTCAGTAACAACCCGTCCCTGAGCTTCAGTGGGTGTGTAGAAGCAGGGAAACCCCTAAAACATGCATGGCAATGTGTCTCCAGGGCAGAGTTTGTGAAACACTGTACTATGTCATGGTGGGATGTCAAAAGGCATCAAGCTTAACCACAGATTAAGCTCAGCTCTCACAGCTTAACCATTGATCTAAGGGATGCACTTCATTTATGTGCCAGTTATGTAAAGTGAAGTAAATCTTGTGTTTAAGACGAAAAAAGTTTTAAACACAGTTCATAAGAAATGAGTGTGTTTTTCTAAACTGAAAACAATCAACTAAAGTGCACAGTGTTAGTATGGGTTTAGTAAATGAATAGTAATAAATTAGTTTTTATTCATTTTATACGTTATTTATTAGGTCAATAAGGGATATTATAGTGGTGTTTGCAAATTGGGGCCTGTTACTTCAGTATCTTTTATTCACTATATTAGTATGAAGCCAGGATCTACCTGATCACTAGGGTGTGTTACAAAATGATTTCAAATTCAATTCAATTCAATTCAGTTTTATTTATATAGCGCTTTTTACAACAGAAGTTGTCACAAAGCAGCTTTACAAGGTCTGGGTCCGAGTCCCTAATGAGCCAAGGCAACGGATGCAAGGAAAAACTAAGGAAGAAACCTTGGGAGGAACCAAAGTTCAGTAGGGAACCCATCCTCCTCTGGTCGACACCGGATAATAGGTAATGAGTGACTTAGCTACAAAGGCTTGAGATTTCTGGTGCAATTTCAGTTTTGTTCTGCTGGTGCTTGAACCCAGAGCTGTAGACAAGACCAAGACCTGGTCAAGACAGAGCTCAAAGAGATTCAATAGTAATGGTTAGGAATTTCCCACCCTGGGCACCACTGAGGTAACCCGTGAGCAAGGTACCGTCCCCACGTTTCCCAGGCGCTGTTGTTGACCGCTGCCCGCTGTGATGGGTAAAATGCAGAGGACACATTTAGCTGTGTGCTGTGGTGCGTTCACAATGTCTAATAATAATAATCATTGTGGCCAAGATTAAAACAATGAACATGAATGCATCATGTGTAGAGTGGGTGGGTTGAGTTTTGGAAGGCATATGTTCGGTTTCCAGGAGGCCAATGTCAATGTCCTTCTTCTGAACATGCTCAGGTATTTAATGATTTTGTTTTGAAGGTGGAAACAACCACAATCAAGCCACTGCAGAGGATCCAGAATGCAGCAGCTCGGCTGATCTTCAACAAACACGTCCATGTGACGCCCCTGCTTCGTTCTCTACACTGGTTCCATCGCAGCATCAAATTCAAGTCCCTGATGTTCGTCTACAGGATCATCAACGG
>JBBIGC010000036.1:7507891-7521299 GCA_037576955.1 Lepidarchus adonis
GAGAGAGAGAGAGATAGAGAGAGAGAGGGAGAGAGAGAGAGAGAGAGAGAGAGAGGGTTGGGGTTGTCATGGCACACTCAGCACCTCTGGCAAGGTCGTAAAAATATTATTATTTCATTTGACAGGCTGGTAGAATAGAGGCATTAGGGAGGAAAGACACTCAAAGCATACAAACAGCCAAAGAGGATGTCCTCACCCAGTGCACCAGCCTTGCTGCTAACTGTTGGATTTCAAATGGTTTTGGATGAAGAGGAAGACAAAAGCGTACCTGCGTATGTGCAACAATCATCAAACCCTGAATATATGTCACTAGGTAACACTTTAAATGTTATGTAATTTAAGGAAGTAAAAGTGAAGATTTGTCATTGTGAACACAAAATGTGACCCCTCCAAAGGCATCTAGGGGGGCAGTGAAGTGGGCACGGTACTTTGCTCAAGGGTATCCCAGTGGTGCCCGGGTTGGAACTTGAACCTGCAACAGGGGCAAAGTCCTAACCACTAGCCCACCACTGCCCCAGCGGCTTTAGTACTATCCTGTGTACTAACTGTGCTGTTACTACAAGCAATACAGAAAGCATGTTGGAATGAACTGACAAATAAGGTGAAGAACACTGACTAGTTTTTCCTGTCAGGGGGATGAGACATAGGCAGCAAATGAACAGTCAGTTTTTAAAACTCCTGTGCTAAACACAATTCAAATGAATTTTAAAAAAAATGTGATTGGTACCTACTGGGTATATATTATATCATGATGTCAGTCTTGAAGTTTCTGTACTTGGTGACAGCAAACACCATTCTTGCAGTTTTGAACCCAGCGGCTTAGCTTTTGCTTCTGACAGACCCAAATCTCTGACCAAATTGTTCCATTCAGACTGTGTTATCAGATGTGGATCGCCTGATGAGCACGGTTCAAAATCCAGGTCAGTCTCACTGTCAGTACCCTGCATTGCAGTTTCTTCATCTGGTTTGTCTAAGGTCCAATTCTCTGGTGGTTTTGGAATTGGAAAACTGTCTGCATGTTGCACAGGCCTTATTGCTGAAGGCAGATTATGATATTCAACTGACTTCTTATTTTGGCAGAGAAAGCAGACACATTAGTCAAACAGAAGTAACAGTCCGTCACATGGTCTTTCTGTTCTCACAACACAGCATCGTCTTTCGAGTGCCTCTAAGCCAGGCTCTCAGACTGACAGCACATGTCGCACAGCAAATGTGAGGCACCCATTGCTTGTCTTGATCATCTTTTTTGCAGCCGAAATACAGATACTAAGCTTTATTCACAAGAGCAGTCATTGAATGCCTCTGAGGTGCAAGTGGATATTCACCACAGATATAGCAGAATGCAGCCAGACACCAAAATGTCTATAGCATCAAGCTGACTTACTGTTATATTGCTACAGATATTATACTTTACTATCTATATAAACCAAATGAGCAGGATCAGTGTATGGAAGCCACCTTTATAGCATGCTGAGACAGCATCAAGCTGTTCAGACCTGCCCAGGCATAAATGTCATCTTTCATAAAACAGCTTCCAACCTGGCCTTATTCCATGCCTGGACATGCCCAGGCTGCACAAACCGTTGTTGATTAGTCACGGGAACAAAAATGTTTGGTTACAAATATAAGAAAAAATCATGATAAAACTGAAGATTTCTCTGAAACGGTACATGATGGGTAAATTTTGATGGGATATTCGTGATCAGCACCCAAACATCTATAAGAAACACCCAACAGTATTCAAAATGCGAAAAACTTTATTGCGCAGTGTGATTAGACAACCCAGGTAAGCAGGTCTTGTTGAGTGTTCCAGGTCTGCAGTACTTAGTATGTGGGGAGTAAAGGCTAACCTGTCTGATCTGATCTCAAAGAGAAACTCCTGTTGCATAAAATACTAATGCTGCTCTGATAGAAAGAGGTCAGAACACACAGTGCACCACAGTCAGAGCTGTTTCTTCAGCATGAGGGGAACCTACACAATATGAAGCAAGTGTTTAAATGTCATGGCTGATTGGTGTATAACATTTAACTCTATTTGCAACATTCAGCTGACTTTTCTGGCACATGATATGTACAAATGTTAGTTGTGATATTTTCTGTGCACAGAGACTTCTAGAATTATTGATAACTTTGCTGTAAAAAAATATACCTGGAATCCTTTTCGTTATAAGCTGTAAATTTAAGGGAAATCTAACCTTTCCTTGAGGGGGGAAATATATAATATATAAGATATATATAATATATTTCTCCCTTTCTCAAGATAATGTTTATAAGTCTTATAATTCTAGATAAGCAGATAGCATTCACCCATAAAAATGTCTATAAATTCTTTATGGGCTTCACTTGTGAACTGATCAGTGATTGGGTAAAATACAATTTCCATTATTGTTCTAATGATGGATGATCTTAGCTTCTTGGCAAATTTCCTGTTAATTTAATTTAATTAATGTCATATTTCCTTAAAATGAACAGCCCAACAAGATAATCTGAAGGACCTTGACGTACCTCTGAACTTCTTTTGCCACAGTTAAAATTTTTGTTCCTCTCTAACTATACAGTTACAGTCGCTGGCATTTTCAGCTTGATGGCATCAAAGCCTTTCCTTCAGCAGACCTTCTGAGTAGTTTGGAATGGATGTGTCTTCTATTTGTCGTTTGACTTGGTGACCTCAGGACACAACCAACTCCTGCAACTGCCCAGCTGTGATTCTTCTAGAAAGTTTAGGCTTTTAAGTCTCGCTCCACACTGTGTGGAAAGGTAAAATGCAATCTTCCAGGCATGTTCATCACAGCTCTACTTAGTTTCTGAACTTTTTAATTAAAGCCCCAAATGTTTGCAAGTGTGACGCTTTTTGTAATAGCCCTTACTTAAGTTTAGGTCTTTTTTAATTTGTGTTTGCTTTGATCCGCTAAGGATTTTGGCCTGAATTTCACCTCAGATTTAAACTTCAGTGAAACGGGGTGTTATAGATCATCAATTAGACGTGCTTAAAATCTTGAGAGGTCTGCAGAATTAAGGCCAAGTAAATATAAGGTTACATGCCAATTCAGAAAGACGTGTTTTAAGAATTTTTCCTTTAGGTAAGATTTCTCGTCTATTTTATATCAAGATCAACCTCATAAACAACAAAGAGCATATTTTCCTCATTTCCACCAAAGGTGACAATCATCCTGAAAGGCACTGTGGCCCAGAATTACAATAATGTGAGCCTAATAAATGTGACGCATTTCTCTTCATAAACCATCGATTTTATCATTTTCGATGAATAGAAAAAGAGCCCTTCACTACAGTAAACTGCATGGAACATTTGAGTAGAAACAACCTGAGACCGCGCTAACAGGTTCTTTAGCCGTCAGCTTGATTAATGAATCCATTAACGGGGGGAATGGGAAAACGGAATGGCTTTAGATGCTCCAAAGAAATATTATATGAGCTTAAAACCCATCGAGGATACATCAAGTTATCAAAAGCCAAAAGGTCAGACATACAGTTTAACCTTTTTTCCACGAGGATAACAGGGAGTGAGTCAACAGAATACACAATACACCGAACATCACAAAGAGCTGAAATGAGCTCTTTATTCATTTCAAATGAAATTGCGATTTATGACAGAATGCGTTAAGACGTCTAGAACGCTGCTAGCAATTACATTTGCTGCAGGGATGCTTCATATTTACACCGGCCCCTGTCCAGTATTTCTGCAGAATGCTGGAGACACAGCATCATTTAAAGGCTCATTATGCTACAAAAAGCTGAGGGAGCTAAACATTCTCGAGAACAGCGCCCGTCAGCCATAATGAATCACTCATGGCATTTGGAATGGATGAGTTCAATGTACATAGGTGTTGTGAGGGTATGTTGAGTATCATCATTGCTCTAAAACCTGTTAGAACTGTCAATATCCCGTCCTGAGTTGAGGTGGGATACGTTCGAACGCATTTCATTTCCAGAATCTGACATTTGTGAAAAACTGATCAATCACACCATCCACAAATGAGATATTTTGTAAAGTTATTCGCCCCTGAAACATGAAACTGCCTCGGTTTTAGCCAGGATCGTGAGTCAACCCTCCATGGCTGGAAGTTCAAGAGAACACTAACAGCTGGCTCTCTCTGGGTAACTATGACGACCCTTTATCTTCTACCATCACTCTGCATGATGTTAGCCAGTGCAGGTGTTTGTGAAGTAGCAGATTAAAAAGTTACAATTTTTACTACTACAAAGAAAGTTGGTCATCATATTTTATCAACATTTTTAAAGTGTAAGTCAATTATATAAGGCAAATCTAAATTCCAAACTCGATTGCGCTTTTCCACTCTTGCATCAGTTGGTAGATAAGGTTAAAATAAGGTAAATTACTGCTTAATAATTTGGATGGTACATTGGTGAATGCACATGAGCTTTTCCTTTTCTTCTGGTTTTGCTAATGCAGTGCGTAAAGCTAAACAGATACCTGTGGCTTCTATTTAATTCAATCAAAACAAGTCGCCAGCTGCCATTAATAAGACCAGCATTATTAAACCAGGGGACATGCTCCAAATTAACAAGGCATTACTTGTTTTAATATACGCACCCAAAGGGAAGCTAATAAGATTTAAAATTTGGCGAATACTGTCCAAGAACACACCTGCTGAGCATTTCAATGAACGTGTCAGAGGACACTAAACGTCCCATTCTCCCGAGTAATCTTGCAGATGATTGACAGATGCAGCAGCTTGCAGAGAGGAATGAATTTGTGGAAATGTGGCCAGCTGCATTCTTTCAGTCCCTAGACCATAAGAGGCGCAGCTGAGACACTACCTGAAACCCATCTGAAGCCCAAGAGCGGATGTGTACATGACAGAAAAAATACAGATGTGATCTGGAAATGTTCCCTCTGAATGTTCTGCTGCTTCACTGATTTAAGGATTAGCTGCAACTATGTTGACTTTTCATCACCATTTACATACAGATTGAGCTACTTCACACTACTGTCACATTACATATAAATTCCATTCATTATCTCAAGGGAAAAGTTGTTTCCACTTTATATTAAGTGTATTATTACATCAACTTATTTTGTAGTAATAGTAGTAGTAGTTGTTGTAGTAATTATAATAGTAGTAGTAGTAATAGTAACACTATACCTGGTGTACATGTATAATTACATACATGCATTTCATACTTAAACTTATTATTAATTCTTCATCCATTATTATTAGTGTTATTACTATTCTATGTATTATTATTAATTTCATTAGTAGTAGTATTAGTAGTACTAGTAGGAGTAGCAGTAGAGTAGCAGTAGTAGTAGTAGTAGCAGTAGCAGTTGTTGTGTAGTAGTATCAGTAGTAGTAGTAATAGTATTAGTAGCAATAGCAGCATCCGTAGTAGTAGTAGTAGCAGTAGAAGCAGGATCAGTAGTAGTAGCAGTAGTAGTAGTAATAATAGTAGCAGTATCAGTAGAAGTAGTAGTAGTAGTAGTAGTAGTAGTAGTAGCAATAGTAGCAGTAGCAGTGGTAGAAGTAGCAGTAGTAATAGTAGCAGTATTATTATTAGTAGTAGTAGTAGCAGTAGTAGCAGTATCAGTATCAGTAGCAGGAGTAGTAGAAGCAGCAGCAACAGCAGTAGTAGTAGTAGTAGCGGTAGCAGTACTAGCAGTACTAGCAGTGTCAGAAGTAGCAGTATTAGCTGTCAGTAGTTGTAGTAGTAGCAGTGTCAGTAGTAGAAGCAGTAGTAGCTGTCAGCAGTAGTAGCTGTCAGTAGCAGTAGCAGCAGTAGAATTAGTAGTAGTAGCTGTAGTAGTAGTAGTAGTACAAGTGTCAGAAGTAGCAGTAGTAGCTGTCAGTAGCAGGAGAGATAGTAGCAGCAGTAGTAGTAGCAGTGTCAGTAGTAGTAGTAGTAGTAGTAGTAGTAGTAGTAGTAGCAGTGTCAGTAGTAGCAGCAGTAATAGTAGTAGCAGTACCAATAGTAGCAGCAGCAGTAGTAGCGGTGTCAGTAGTAGTATCAGTATGAGTAGTAATAGTAGCAGTGTCAGTAGTAGTAGCAGTATGAGTAGTAATAGTAGCAGTAATAGTAGCAGAAGTAGTAGTAGTAGCAATGTCAGTAGTAGTAGTAGCAGTAAAAATAGTAATAATAATAGTAGTAATAGTAGTAGCTGTAATAATTGCAGTAGCAGTATGAGTAGTAATAGTAGCAGCAGTAGAAGTGTCAGTAGTAGTAGTAGCAGCAGTAAAAATAGTAATAACAATAGTAGTAGAAGTAATATTAATAGTAGTAGTTGTAATAATAACAGTAGTATTTACAGTATGAGTAGTAATAATAGTAATAGTATAGCTGTTGTGTATGTATTATTACATAAATATTTATTTCATACTTTTTCATTCTTCTTCTTACTCTATTATTATTATTATTATTATTATTATTATTATTATTATATTACACTTAATTTCTTGGTATTAAAATGCACCATCATCCACTCATCCACTCAGCTGAAGTCCAGCGGGGGTCAGCGGGGGTCTTCCCCGAGGCAGCGTGGGTCTTACCTGGATAGACAAGCAGAGCGATGAGCCACGCCACGAAGAAGAAGCACGCGGGCTTATTATACATTCTTCAAAGTGTTTTGCTGCTGCTGCTTGTTCTCTTCACAGAAACACGCGCTCGCTGTGCTCCTCTTGCTCCTGCTCCTGCTCCTGCTCCTGCTTCTGCTCCTGCTCCTGTAATAAACGCCGCAGAAACGAGCCTGGTTTCACCCTCTGCTGAGCATCTGGCGAGCGGGAGGCAGTTTAACATCCAGCGCAACTTCGACAGGCGCAGCCACTGAGTTCCCATTGATTCTTTTCACAGGCTCCGAGCGCGAGAGGGGCTGAAGTGAAGCTCCGCCCCCGCTGCGCTCTGATTGGCCGTGGCATTCGGCTGAGTGACACTAGTGGCATCTGCTGCTTCAGAACCGCTTTAGCTGAGCTGTAGGAGATGGAGAGAGGCTACAGGAGGGAGAGAGGGAGAGACACAGGGAAAGAGAGAGAGAGAGAGAAAGAGATAAAAATAAAAGCAATATTTCCTTCAATATCTGCTCTGTGCTCTATTTTTTCTTGCATAATTTGTCACACTTTTTCAGATAGGAAATGTCCTATTTGGGAAACATGGCTGAAAACAGACCAGCAGACACTTTCTGAGACATTGATGTCACACTGTTGTGATAGACATCACAGTGAGTGACAAAATGACAAGGTCACCTTGTGATTGGTACAGTTTTCTCATGTGGTTTCCCCCCAAACACACACACACGCACACACACACACAGAGCATGCAAACCGACATCATTTTTCCTCACTCGAAACAGATCTCGCGGAACAAATATTGATGTGCGGTGTCAGAACGAGTCTTGGCAGCAGCTCAGAGATGCACAAAGTTGAGAGAACAATCATGACTCCAGCTCCTCTCCCTGCAGTGTGGGCTGGAGGATCTGCCAATGCAACATAAGTGACAGGACTGCAAACAAAGCAAAAGCATCAGTCTGTAGAAAACTAGATTACTCTTACAGGCAGCACCAGCCTCAGGCATCCTCAGTTAATATCAAACAAGTAAATAAAAAGTGAAAATGTGTTTTTTTCTGCATCCAGGAAGAGATGACCTCATAAAATGGAAGAGAAAATCCAAAGACTGTGATCGTTCCTCTTTCTCCTCTATCCCCGGGGTTTGATCCGAGTCAGGCCCAACTCCACCCCAACCTCCAACTTTCCACCCTTAGTTTCCATTTCCTTTAAATGAAATGTGATATTTTTGAATATTACTGGTGTATAATAGCAGTGTGCTAACGTGGAGATTACACTATTACACAATTTCTGTATAAAAGTTGGGACCTTGAAAAAAATGCAAATTCTCGTAAATCTTTATTTATCTGATAAAAGTACAAAAAGGACTTTTAATTTAATCCAGTTTCATTTTTCAACTTAATTGCATTTTGTATGTATAAACACGCTCAAAAATAATAACAAAAGGGATGTTTTTCAAGATGCAGTTTAATGAAACTTTCTATAATATGCAAGAGAACTGGTAGCGGGTGAGAATATTGTAGTGGAGCTGAGGTTTAGGGGGGTGTAGTAGCAGTAATAGTAGCAGCAGTAGTAGTAGCAGTATGAGTAGTAATAGTAGCAGCAGTAGTAGCAGCAGCAGTATGAGTAGTAATAGTAGCAGTAGTAGAAGTAGCAGTAGTAGTAGTAGTTGTAGCAGTAGTAGTAGCAGTATGAGTAGTAAAAGTAGCAGTATTAGAAGTGTCAGTAGTAGTAGTAGTAGCAGTAGTAGTAGCAGTATGAGTAGTAATAGTAGCAGCAGTAGTAGTAGCAGTAGTAGCAGTAGCAATGTCAGTAGTAGTTGTAGCAGTAAAAATAGTAATAATAATAGTAGTAGTAGCAGTAATAGTAGTAATTGTAATAATAGCAGTAGTAGTAGCAGTATGTGTAGTAATAGTAGCAGTAATAGTAGCAGCAGTAGTAGTAGCACTATGAGTAGTAATAGTAGCAGCAGTAGTAGTAGGAGTAATAGTAGTAGCAATGTCAGTAGTAGTTGTAGCAGTAAAAATAATAATAATAATAGTAGTAGTTGTAATAATAACAGTAGTAATAGCAGTATGAGTAGTAATAATAGTAATAGTATAGCTGTTGTGTATGTATTATTACATAAATATTATTTACATTATTCTTCTTATGTTTTTCAAGATGCAGTTTAATGAAACTTTCTATAATATGCAAGAAAACTGGTAGCGGGTGAGAATATTGTAGCGGAGCTGAGGTTTGGGGGGGCGTGCTTACTGTCAGAGTGCTTGGGATTGCGTTTTGGGGTTTAATTGCATTTATTGTTGGGGATTCTTTTATTTATGTGGTTGTGGGGTTGTTTTGGGTAGTATGTGTATTTATGTGTAGTTTTGGGAAAATGGGCTGATCCACCCTCACTAAACCATGGATGGATGCAGCCATTAGAGTGAATAAGGTTTTGATGTCTGAGTGCTCTTTGTGTGCTATGCCAGTTGGGGTGCACTTATTAAGTTCTTTTAAGAACTTAATAAAGGGAAGGGTATGAGTAGTATCAGTATGAGTAGTAATAGTAGCAGAAGTAGCGGTGTCAGTAGTAGGAGCAGTATGAGTAGTAATAGTAACAGTAGTAGTAGCAGCAGTATGAGTAGTAATAGTAGCAGTAGTAGTAGCAGCAGTATGAGTAGTAATAGTAGCAGCAGTAGTAGTATCAGTATGAGTAGTAATAGTAGCAATAGCAGCAGAAGTAGGAGCAGTATGAGTAGTAATAGTAGCAGTAGTAGCAGTAGTAGGAGCAGTATGAGTAGTAATAGTAGCAGTAGTAGGAGCAGTATGAGTAGTAATAGTAGCAGTAGTAGTATGAGTAGTAATAGTAGCAGTAGTAGGAGCAGTATGAGTAGTAATATTAGCAGTAGTAGAAGTAGCAATGGCAGTAGTAGCAGTAGTAGTAGCAGTATGACTAGTAATAGTAGCAGTAATAGTAGCAGTAGTAGAAGTAGCAGTAGTAGTAGTTGTAGCAGTAAAAATAGTAATAATAATAGTAGTAGTAGAAGTAATAGCAGAAGTTGTAACAATAATAGTAGTAGTAGCAGTAATAGTAAAACAACTAGGCATTTCAGTGGCTTGAGGGCGGATGCAGCCATTAGAGTGAATGAGGTTTTGATGTCTGAGTGCTCTTTGTGTGCTATGCCAGTTGGGGGCGCACTTACGCTTTGGAGTTCTTTTAAGAACTTAATAAAGCAAAGGGTTCCATCCCAATTTGAGCATTGAAACTTCGTGTCAAAATAGTCAGAATATCATAAAGGAACATCCACCAAAGAGTCTTTACAAGCTATTTGATTTCATGAAAGAATGCTTAATCAGTTAAAAAACTAAATGTCAGATGGCAAAGGATTTCGTTTATTCACCATCTACAGTAGTTGTAAAATGATGTGGTAAAAACACACTGTGGAAAGATTCAGCATATCCAACGAAGTCTTTGTTAAGTTACAGCAGTAGCTTGGGACCATCCATGCTGATGTTCCTCAAAAATTAAGGATAAATATTTCAGGCGCGCACCAGTGAGTAAAATTTTAAGCTGAATTCTGTATTTGATTGTAGAACCTGAGGCCTGGAGTAATGAATTGTCTGTTCTAGGTTTCTGTAAGAATTCTAGCAGTTGTATTTTGGATAAGACGTCGTTGACCGATGGTCTTGAGTTGACATGAACTTTATAGCTTTACATACGTTCCTATGCTTTAGTTGTGGCTTGACACTTTGAAAACCAAACTGAGACTCTTATCCATGATTACACCAAGATCTGGAACGGTCTTCCAAATTTCTAAAGAGGTACTAAGTTGGACTCTTTCTCCTTTAAGCTCCCCCCCATTGTCTAACCATCACCCAGAATTTTCCATGATCATTTTATTATAATTCACACATCATCACAACAGGACTTTGCACTTTGTATGTCATTTCGTATTCTGACCATTTGACCCTAAATCTTTTTTCATTTTTCACATTTTAAAAAATATACAACGTCAACATATTCAGACAACAATGTCTTCACTTATGGTTTGGACCTGAGTCATGGCCTGTTCCGCCTTTTTTATTTGGACTCATCCACAGCCGATGCTGCTTTCATCCTAGGGAGACTATTATGTAATGACCGCTACTGGGCAACTGAGTCTGTCAGACAGTCAGAGGCGAATTCCGCCAGCATACGGCAACACAGAAGCCTATAAACAGACAATAGCCATCTTTAATCATATCGAGAGCGAGTCTGGACCTGTCAACACCTGGGTAAACTGCTAATGGCCAATACTGTGGCCTCGCTCAGCAGCTGGCCTTTTGAATGACCTTGGATTTCCACTCTGAGACGATGTTTTCTAGTCGGAGAACACTCAGAATATGTTTTCATACTCCTCTGGGAAAAACAACTTTTTTATAAAGACGCATCCATTAATAGTATTTTCAGGAAGCCAGAAATGCTTCTTTTATCGCTCAGAAAAGCTGAAGGCACTGGTTTCACACACCTCAAATGGGTCTTCACCAAAACAGGTGAAGGCAAAGTCCAGTAGACCTTCTGATAATCACACAATGAGTAATTTTGGGAGGTGATACCCGGGGTCCAACTAATTGATATTCCTGAAACTAATATACCACAAGGACATATTCTTAGGACTTTAGAGCAATGGCTGCATGATTAATACTAATGTATAAAACTGCTCAATTGGACTGGAATTTTGATGACACGTAATTAATCCTATGATTAATTTATCACAGATGGATCATAATGAAACCATGAGCTGGTTCGCCTTTCAAATAACCCGTAGTACCTAGAATGAACTTTGGGGAAGATAAAAAAAAACGTGTGTTGACCTCGATGGGAAAAAGCTTAGACCTCAGATCTGGTTTGACTTTTGAAACATTTTGGCCGTTTCGCAAATGGTCCATTGAGTCCATCAAGTTCTTAATTACACCATCGAGAAACCCCATGTGTCTTTCATTACTTGTGCTTACTGCACTGGACTGAATGCAACAATAAATGACTTGATTGCTTGATTAATAAATTACTTGGAAGCAATTGCTTTTTATTGTTGTGCAACACTTAGAGCCCCATTGTGGTTCATTCCTGGTCATTAGAGAACATAAAAGTTGGGTTTGAATTTCTTTAGAGCTGGAAAGGGAGAGAACCCAACCCGCTGTGTGTTCCTGTGGGATGTGGGGCTTGACTGTGAGCAGTGGTCTACTTGGTCCTTTCAAGCCCTTGTTTCAGTAAAGCTTTACCTGCTGCGACCCTGGGACAAGTAACACCTGTTTGACCAGGAAAAAATAGCACCTGTTTGGCCAGAGACAAATTGCACCTGGAACTGCTGTGCTCTAGCTGTGCTCAATGCAAAGGTCTCTATGATTATGGGATGCTATTTTCTGTTCAATTTACTTCAATGTCCAGATGGTATCGATAAAATTGCACTGAGAGCAGCACTAACATGAGAAGCCAGAGATAAACTAGACAGATAAACCTGCTGCATAATCTAGACTCATGCACAAACATACTGTTATCTTTTTGGTGTACTTATAGTGACTTATACAATCGCTGTAAAAATTATAGTGTCAAATAATGCCTGGATGCCTAAATTATGATCTTTTTTTGAAAAAATGTTGAGAAAAATGATTGTTAGAGGTACCAGAATGTCTATTACAGATCGAGCTTGTGCTGCAAAATGCTGTAGTAGGTTTAGCTCTTTGCATGAATTATGGAAAACCATTTTAAGAACAAAAAAGCAACCAAATTAATAGAATTAATTCATTTAAATTAAGCTCTGGAGTGCCGTGTCTGTCATGTGACTAGCAGACAATAAGGACCGCCCCCCATCACCTACTTACCTCTAAAATTTTTCAAAATAAAATCTCTCATTGGTTCCACCATTTTGTAATTCTGCACAATAAGCAAAATAGTAACTTTCTAAGAGAATAAATAAATTGTGCTTACTTTTAATGTAAGTTCATGGACGAATGTGTTACAGCAAATGACTTTGGAGCATCTGTCATTATTAAGGTTTCACACAATCTTAATCAAATCTTTATCTTAATCAAATGCAAGTAAGTCAAGTTTTGGCTTAAATTTCCTCAGTAAAACTGTTCACAAAAATACAGTACAAACCATTGTACAAGGGCAATCCAGTCCTCTAGCTAGTACTCTGGTGATGCAGACCAGCTCCATCTTGTGCCACTGACAGCTAGCTGCAGTGATGATCCAAACTTTTGTTGTGCGTTTTTGAAATGAGTAATTGTGTGTTACACTCATATCAGAAATCAGAGATTTGTTTTAAGCAGTTTCATATCTTTCAGGGAATAAATTCTGTTAAATCACAGAGGTAGAAACATGCTGAAAGCTCGAAGTCGCGTGCCCACGAATGTTGGGCGCTACTTTCGGAGACTAGCATCTATTTGTCACAAAATCTCTTCAAACGCGGCATTTATTGGAAACGGGCGTCAATAAGAGACGGGCTATTAATAGAATATATACGGTACATTCATCAGACATTCTACAGCTAGGAATAGAATTGGACAACACTTGCAGATAATCAAACACAGACAACAAGGACTGAAACAGGGGGGGTCTACATACACAGAATAAACACCTGGAGGAGGCAGAGACAAGACTCACTACGTGACTAAGAAAAACACATGACAATTGGTCGTGCAAGATGGCTCAAAGAAAATCTGATTACCTGGATGTATCAATAAAATAGAAATTTTAACCTCTTGGTAAATATTAAAATAAAACACACTCTGGGAGGGATTTGAAGGCCTGGTATAACCATGTGATATGTAATGACATGACAACACTCATCCAGACCTACACACCCACCAGATCCTCAGATCAGCGAGAGAACAGCGACTGGAGATTCCAC
>JBBIGC010000036.1:7540820-7551550 GCA_037576955.1 Lepidarchus adonis
CATTTCCAACAGTAGTCTTTAGTTGTAAAGTGTAAACTATTTTAATGCTTTATATGTAGCAAAATGAAAATGAAAATATATCAGAATCAGAATCAGAAATACTTTATTATCCCGAGGAAAATTAGTGAATACTATAACACCTGGTTCTATGGATTTTTTAGACTTGATGGTGATACATGTGTGTACTTACGTTTACAGTGTGACTGGTCTGTCTTTTCTTTATTTAAATTAAGAAAATGACTATAATGACTATAAAACTGAATGACTATGAAAAGAAAAATCACTTTCATTATAAAATGTCTTGCTGTATGAGCCAGGCCCTGTATTAAAGATGTTGGTTGTTGTTCAATTGTGTTGAGAAAATCAATTATTTCCATTATGTTTTCACATGACTGCATGTCAGATACCCCACATGAACTAGTGCTTAAAACGTCATGCAGGAAAGTAAATTGGACATTATAGTGACATCCATTTACTATATTTCTACCCCAAATAATGATCCGATTCTGACATTTTAACATTTATCTGTTACTAGCCACAGCCTAGTAGTTACTTGAGTGTAATTTTGATAGATTTGATACTTACACCCATTTTGTTCAAAATACTTACACAGGGCTTTGTAGCATTAGAGGATGTAACACATACTTACCTAATCAATACATGAAAAAAGGCCAGAAAGTGAATATATAGTGAATTATGTACTTTACACTGATCTGTATTGTAAAATAACGCAAAATATTTACATATCATGAATGATGATGGATTTTTTTGTTATTTTTATCCATATTATTCATTCATGGAGACGTGATCACAGACCTTGCTTTTTATGATGCACCAAATAAATGACGTACAAACTTTAAAAATGTAGTCAAACCTTTATTTAACTTTTAATAGTTTGGCTGACCAATGCGATTGTATTTTGTAAATATAAACATATTTTGAAACACAGAAAAGTTGTGATGGGACAAGATTAGAGTAAATTTTTATGAAATTATCAGCTTTAACCTTTTTGAAACATTCAGCATTAAGCAGTTGAATTTTTAACAGTGACTGGGTGTAAAAGGAGCTTCAACCCGAGGTTGTGTCTCATCATAAATAAAGCTGCATGGGCTTGAATGTACCTCAGAAACACTGGGACACAATCGTTCTTCTTAAGTTTACTTATTCATCCGACATGTTTCTGTGTGCCGCTGCTCCTTCCAGGCGTTTCGAGATCACCGTTCCAACTCTGACACGTCTGGGACGGTCCGGGCACGATAGCTTCCTGCTGTTCGCCCGCTATTCCTGTTTTTCTCCCAAAATTCCATCCCACTGAAATGAATGGGTGAAATGTTCATAACTAAAACTTCAAGTTCTGCAGTGGTCACACCACAGCGTGTGCAGTTGAGCAGCTCCTCTTCCCTCCCTTCATCCCTCTTCTCTCCCTTCATCCCTCTTCTCTCCCTTCATCCCTCTCACACAATGAAGCCAGTTCTCACACACACACACACACACACACACACACACTGCTTTCACCATTACACCCACACATCATGCACACACACCCACACACCACTCACACCACACACAACACACACAACACACACATTCAAACTGCTTACACCAATACACCCACACATCATGCACACACCACTCACACCACACACAATTAACATTTAACACAACAACTCACACACAATTTACTTTCCTTAACCATTTGCAGAGAAAATGCAAAGTGTACTTGCTCAAATACAGCCATATTACATAGCCATAGCCATATTTGAGCGAGCACGCTTTGCATTTGTAAATGCAAACAGAATCCATAGGGGAAATGACCCTTTCAAGGCAGTGAACACACACCTGGTGCAGGAACAGGTAAGTATGATACTTCACCCTGCTGCCTGTTTCTGGGAATTTGAACCAGTGGCCTTTCTCTAACTATTATGCTATGACTGACACTGTAAATTTTACTAAATATATTCAAGTTGGTCAGTGGATTCACTGTGTTGTTATTTGTACTTTGTCAGTTAAATGCAGGTTTTAGGAGAATTAGTAAACCACAGATACCTGTTTCTATTGCATTTTACAACATACAATTTATTGCATTCTACTGTGCTGCTGCGTATGGATGAGAGGACATAACTTTTTATGATTTATTCCCTAATACATAAAGAACAGAAGAACAACCGTGTGCCACTTTCTTAGGACTCATGGATATAATGGAAAACCAAATTCTCATGCAGCATGCTGACAAAATGTTCAAAATGTACAGTTCACTACCCACGTGTGCAGTTCACACATGAAGCAAATATCTGAGGTGAAGTGAACATTAAGCTGCAGAAATAATCAGCCATTTATGAATTGCGGTCGTGTCACAAATACAACAAATTTACCTAGCCACATATTCAGCCTACAGCAAGTCAGCTCTGTTCATTCATATTGAAGTTACAAGGCATATTACAGCCTGGACTACTTTGTTAAAATGCCACATAAAGGGCAGCCAATCAAATGAGACTGTCAGTCTTAAAGGCACAGTAACAAAAACAAATCAAATAAAATATAATTAAAAATATGTTTGGTACATAAACAGAAATGCTTTAAGGAATAATACAGAAGTAGGGTTTTGGCTTTAAACTACTTCTTTTGATTAATGAACAACACAGCATCGTATAAATAGTTTTTTTGAGTTAATTTTAAAGCCATTTTGCAATAACATTCATGCTTTTTGTTTATTTCTAGCCACTAAGGAGCAGAAGTTGGGAAGATGCAGACAATCGCCCTAAGCAGCAAACGTTGCAGAGCATTTGCGGCTGGAGAGTTAATATTCTGTTTAATCAAGTGCGAACTGCGAGGGATGGTCAACATGGCGGAGTGTGAATATTAATGAATATTTGTGAACGGAGCAATCCAACATTCGTCTGGCTGAAAATTATTTGAGTTGGGAGAAGAGAAATTAGCACACTCGCTAACAAAAGGCAGAGATAATATGTGTTAGTCAGGCTGATGAACTATTGATTGAGATTAATGCTTGTGCTTTTGGGAGTGAGCCGTAAAACAATAACCTATTACACGAGGTAATTGCTCGTATGAAAAATCTATTATATTTCTATCCCTTGGCCAGAGCAAACGACTTTGTAATATTTATCAGGACTCTGTGGACCAGAATTTATTAACTGACAAGCAAGTGGAAAGTCTTCCAGGGTAAAATGAAAGTTAGACTGCATGAAAGTTTGTGGATATTCAATTAATTCATTTTTGAATATGTGCGACTTCTATTATTGATGCCTGTTAATGAGTCTGGGTGAAGAAATGTGAAATGAATCAAGAATCTTTTCTCTAAATATTTTCGATCTGCCCTGTTCTGTCTAAAAAACTGTGTGAATAAGAAAGTAATGTGATTGGCTTATCGGTAGACTTGGAACCTCTCATGACATCTTGTCGTTTTTTACATGGAAGCCACCGAAGTGGTCATCTTGACCAATCTGGTTGTCCAATAACAGGATAACTCAAAATATATTCATATATTCATATTCAACATTTTCCTATTGTGTGTAAAGAGTACTATAAAAGCTTCTTTCTTCTTAATAAACTCTTTTTAATGAACAGATGACACGAAATGGAGAAGCTTCTGCAGGAAGAAGGTCTGTGCAGTCAAAGCTTTAAATGCTAACACTTGAGTAAGTGAAAAAAAGGCTGAAATACAATGTGTTGCATAGCCCGAGGCATTTCTCCATCCACCACCACTCTCAAAACTAGCAAACGGTTCAGGGTTGTGGTACTTGGCTGATACGTCATGTCTGCATTTAGTAACAATGGTTAGTTGTAGTACCTGGCCGTACAATAGCGGTCCTGCTAACTGTAATTTGACATGGTGTAAAATTAAATGGCATCCAGCAGTTGTTGACAAGCAGCTTTAATGACCGGTATGACTGCTGGCTGCAAATTGTCAAATATGATTGTCAGTTCTCAGTTTGGCAATGCTCTCTTTCTTTTGCAGTCCCTTAAGCTCTAGGTATAAACTGGGAATATAAAAAAAACAAGCTTATTATTTGAGGAACATGCCGGAACGCTACAACACCCCCGTCAGGTTTCATACATTAATCAGAGGAAGAAAATAAAATATTTTTCATTTTTGAATGTGTCTTGCCAACCCTGGTGCAGGAGATTTACCTTTGTGAGAAGTGTGACTCCATCCACAATCTGCTACACCTGCTCCAGCTAATTAGCAGCCAGTATGGCTACTTGGCTAACTCCCCATGTAACTGAAAATAACTGCAAAGTAATAAAGGTTAGTACTCTAAATAATACTTGGGGAGCATTTCAGTGCAGTTTAATTAAATGGCCTTGGAAACAAGCAAATTCAGGATTTTTAATTTAAAGTATGATGTATACAAACAGAAATGGTTTATATTAACAGCCAATAATGCACAACGTGCAACAGTTAGTCTCAGAACTCCGCTTGTGAATCCTCATGGAACTGAGCTCTAAATTGATGGGACGCCGGTGAACATAAAAATTGATGTATATCAAAAGGGGGTTCTGCCCTTTAGACAGTTTGTCCAATCAGCATTCATCAGCCCAGTGTCCTGCTCCGCCCACTGCTCCATTGACTCCCAGAGAAGCTGATCTTTCCTGGAAGTGACAATTTCACTGCATTTATCCAATAACCGTTCAGATTCTCTGCAGTAAAAAAGCTGTTCTGTGCTGTTTCATGGAAATCCAGGGAAGCTGTGTTTCTAAATCGTGTTTCTAAAAGTAATATATGACTGGAGAGCTTCCCTTGTATCTTAGAGCAGTCGGCGCTGATAAAATGTGTCTCATTAAATGATGTATGCACAGAAAAATTTATGAAAATGTGCGCATGCACCTGGAATACCTGGAATACCTGGAATCGTACATGTGGATTTGACGCATATTCTGTCTCCTACACGCCCTTGTTCAATCAAACATGGTAAATGCAAATCACCCATGCGTATTTAAGCTCGTGCAAGCATGCGCGTGTGGATTTTTATGCGTTTGAGAGCGTGTCACATGATTTTATAAGAGAAACGATTCACTACCTGAACAATAAATTCAATATTCTCAATATTTTCATTACCTTACCAAGAAGTCAACCATTGCACTGTTGAACCAGACCATTTCATAAATAAAGCTTAAGAAATAAAGCTTTATTTACGATAAAGCTTTATTTATCATAAATAATAAATATTATAAGTGAAATTAAATGTATGTTGTATGACTCAAGGAATTGCTCACACGGTTGTATTTTTGCTCCAAAATGTTCATACATATGGCTCAGAGTACATAAACGCACATCCTACCATCAAGTTTGTTTCTATAGATCACAACGTTTGTGTAGAAAGAGGCGTACGCACCGTTTAGGTCCCGTTTTGTGTGTTATACATTTTAAATGAGACCCCTGGAGAATGAGCAAATACTATTGTTTCAAAGAATACATTAAGTAATGCACTCACGCGCCTATTTACACGCTCACCCTGCAGGGCTTCATTGCTGAAGAAAAAGCGCATTGAAGAGCGGAAGTTTCCTGACAAACATTTTGTCCAGTCTGTGAAATGCTGGGAGAATATAATCTGCTCAGGTGAGACCAAAATGGAACTTTGGATGCCATAATACACACCATGTTTGGAGGCACTGCATACCTTTTATCATCCCGAAACTACAGCATACAGCACTGACAAGCTTCATATAACTGAAGGAAGGATGAATGGAAAAATGTACAGAGACATTCTTGTTAAAAATCTGCTGCCATTACCAAGATGATGAAGATGAAATGAGGGTGGATGTTCAGCAAGACAATGAGCCCAAATACACAGTCAAGGAAACTCAATTGGTTTCAGAAAAATAAAATAAAGCTGATAGAATGGCCCAGCCAATTTTCTGGCCTGAATCTAATAGAAAATCTGTGGAAAGAACTAAACTAAGAGTTCATAGAAGGGGCCCACGGAGCCTCCTGAATTTGAAGTCTGTTTCTGTGGAAGAATTTCATGGTTCACACCTGAACCATGAAACTTGTTTCTCCATTCAGGAGGCGTCTTGTAGCTTCATCACTAACAAAGGCTTTTGTACGAAGTATTCAATTTCAGTAAACAACATTAATACCTTTTCCCGGTTGCAATATTCTTCAACGTGCAATATTTTCCATGTGCAATATTCTCACTCATGTGCAAGATTCTACATGTGCAATATTCTTTGTGGACAACAAACTACTTTTTTCACATTACAAAGATCAAACGTAATAGTACTATGTCCTCCATTACATTTTATTTCTTCTATTACATTTTAGATTTTATTTTTATTCTACTAGACTATTTTATATTTTTCTTAATTTATTCTATTCCACTGTTATGTGTCTCTGTGTGTCCTTGTGTGCTGTTGCAATCAACACAAACAATTTCCCCCCGGGATTAATAAAGTTTTCTGATTCTGATGTATGGATTAGACGGGTTGTTACTGACATCTGGTGAAAAATTCATGTCAATAGCACCTTTAGAAATATATTCACTTAGAAAATTGATGATGTGCTACTTATTGAAACCTATATATACCTGGCATATAACTTCACATTGCAAAAATCTTTAATGTTTGAATGGAAGTATGTGTGTGTCTGTGTGTTTGTGTGTTTCAGCTGTTCTTTTGGAAAGTTGTCTCTTTGATGACAATCAGATTCTGGCTTCCATGCTGAATGCACCACGACTCAATCAGAATCAGCCCAGATGTGCTTGCTATCTGGGACATTGCATGTTTTCAAAAATGTCATTGGTTAATGCTGTCTCACCTTAATCAAGAAACACCATTTCTACCTGTGGGGTCTTCCCATTAGCAAGTAAGAACCAACAAAACAACATTACTTGGTACAAGACATGGTAGGTAGCAGAATAATAAATTTCTAAAAATCGCAAAACAAAACTTTATACAAAATGTTGTAAAGGTAATGCTACAAACTGGCATAAGAACATGTTTCATTACATCACATGTTTGATATTGCATAAATTAGTCACTAAATTTAATTAAAAACACTACTTTGCAGTCAAAAACATTTCCCCCCAATTTAAAACTATCAGCACTGTTCTGTAAATGAAAAAATACTTTTTGTCTGAGCCAAGATGACAGCATTCTGCATTGACAACATATTGCACAAATCTCTTTTTAAACCTTATTTTTATTATTTTGAGGGAATAACAAAAATCGAACAGACAGGGAAGGATTATGGGTAATGTTGGCCTACGGGAAGGTACATTAATTGATCCTGGAGTCTGTCTTCGGGTGTTCTTGACACATCGACAAATCCTCCCCAGACAGGCTGGAAATAAGCTTTTAAGGACAGTGCACACTTACACCATTGATTATTTGTGGGAGATCAAAGTATGAGTGCAAGCGTACAGACAGGCTGGATCTTCCATGGGTCCTGTTTGGTTTGCACAAACAAAATCACTCAACCTTGTAAGTAAATGGCGTGTCTGAAAGCAATCACAAACAGCTCTGATTGCTTTTGGTGTCCAGTTGCTCTGTGTTAATGCTCGTTGGTCATGCATAGTAAGAGGCCCTGCCCACATCCATGGGATGACTCACACATGGCTGATTTTACATCAGCTGCTCACTCATCGTCTAATCAGAACAAAACAGCCATCTCTCCCAAACGCCCTGCCAGCGTCCTGGAGTTCGCATCACACTGATCAATAAAGACCCTTAGTGTTGCAGTGTTGCCCACAGTTCGCTTCTTTAACGACACTCCAGCACTAGAAGTGTTTCTGAAGCTGAAGAAGTCATTTATGGAGATTGTGAGCGTCTCCCACAGCCTCCTCCATGACCTGTGCTCAGGCAACACTGATCTAGGATCAACTTTTCATATGTGCTTTCCAGACTTCCTTCACCAGGATGTAAAATGGAGCACTGATCCAAACCCGGTCCGCCTACACTGTGTAAATATGACCCCTGAGCTTGTTCTTTCAGCATACCACTGCTCCAGCTCTCTATCAGACCTTGATATCTCTAGGATGCCTTTACGCTGTTTCCAAGGTGACCAAGCGCCCACTCTCTGTTGTATTTTCGGGAACAATTAGCCTCATGAAAAGACGTTTTGTCTAAGCCCTGTCTTTGTCCTTTAATGTCTACCCATGATTTAATGGACTACAGAGAGGTTTCAAAGCACAGTTTTCAGTCATCACAAGGCAATCTTGTTTCTCCTGCATACATAATTTTGAAAATGATAGTTATCTTTATAGGGCTAAAATGAATGATGACCTAAATGTCATAAGGACACTTTAATATGAGCAACACTTCTACCTGGTGGCCATTTAGTGAACTACAAGCAAATGGAAGAAAAAGAACCAGAAGAAGAAGAAAGAGAAGAAGAAGAAGAAGAAGAAGAAGAAAGAGAAGAAGGAGAAGGAGAAGGAGAAGGAGAAGAAGAAGAAGAAGAAGAAGAAGAAGAAGAAGAAGAAGAAGGAGGAGGAGGGGAAGGAGAAGAAGAAGAAGAAAGAGAAGGAGAAGAAGAAGAAAGAGAAGAAGAAGAAAGAGAAGAAGAAAGAGGAGGAGGATGAGGAGGATGAGGAGAAGAAGGATGAGAAGGAGGAGAAGAAGAAAGAGAAGAAGGAGGAGGAGGAGGAGGAGGAGGAGAAGAAGAAGGATGAGAAGGAGGAGAAGGAGAAGAAGGAGGAGAAGGAGGAGAAGGAGAAGAAGAAATAGAAGGAGAAGAAAGAGAAGAAGAAGGTGGAGGAGAAGAAGAAGGAAAAGAATAAGAAGGAGAAGAAGAAGAAGGAGAAGAAAAAGAAGAAGTTGTTCTGAGTGTTTCTTAGTATAGAACCACTTGCTTTCACGTAAAAACTTTCAATGAATGACAAACAACAATATTTGTGGAGAATCTTGTGTAAAGTGTAAAGATCCTTTAAATAGTGTTCTGTGCCATATTAAAGTTTCCTAAAAATGTTCGTCCAATACAACAGCCAATCAGAAACTTTCAAATTTTTCTATTTTCAAAATTAAAACCCGGGATAATATGCGAAATATAAAAGTACTATACAATCTCCTGCTATATATTTCTATATATTTAAACCAAACTACTGGCACAATTGCTGGTATTCAGCCAGGTTTCTGTGCTGGATGCTGAACTTTCTTTAATGAAACTGTGTCCTCAGATAGTGTATGAGGTTTGTTTGTTCTTGTTTTCACTGAATGAAAGTTCCACATATTTCCGCTGGAACATTATGAATGTGACAGTACAACCTTATCTAACTGAAGGCACAAGGCACATGACCCACTCTGCTATGCTTGGCCACTCAGGGATTACTGCTCCACACACGCCTTCGAATTTAAGGTTTATAAATGTGTTTGATAGTAAACACTTTAAGACTTCAATAATGAAAACCTTTAAACTGCATTCAGTCCAGGCTGATATGCTGGATTTCCTGTGACAATATCAAACCTGCTTTCATGCATTCCACCTGTCTCCAGCCCCCACATTTTAAAAGCCAATATCAGTATATGGCACATTGACAAGGTGGTTTCATATCACACAGGGCCATCAAAGTATTACATGTAGACAGCTCATATCCCTGAGTGTGAATATGTATGGGAAAGGTCGGAACGCTGCCCTCTTCCATCCTTGTCCTGGGAAGACGGCTAACGTAACTGACAAGGACATGTTTTCCCTGTACTGCAGATATTAGATCTACATCAGTCAGGTATAATATTTAACTGCCTACCTAATATTGAGTAGACCCTCCCCCCCTTAATGCAGCCAAAAAGCTCTAACCATGGTGGACTGTGTTCTGATACCTTTCTATTATCTAAGAAATATCAATATATAACATAATATACACTGCTCAAAAAAATTAAACACTTAAACAACACAATGTATCACCACTTGTGAAATCAAACTGTCCACATAAGAAGCAACACTGATTGACAATCAATTTCACACACTGCTGTGCAAATGGAACAGACAACAGGTGAAATTATAGACAATTAGCAACACATCCCCAATAAAGGAGGTGGTTCTGCAGGTGGTGACCACAGAGCACTTCTCAGTTCCTCTGCTTTCTGGCTGATGTTTTGGTCACTTTTGAATGCTGCCGGTGCTTTCACTCTAGTGGCAGCATGAGATTGAGTCTAGTGGCTCAGGTAGTGCAGCTCATCCAGGATGAACATCAATGTGAGCTGTGGAAAGAAGGTTTGCTGTGTTTGTCAATGTAGTGTGCAGAGCATGGAGAAGCTACCAGGAGACAGGCCAGTACATCAGGAGACATGAAGGACCGCTACCTCCACCTTTGTGCAAGGAGGAACAGGAGGAGCACTGCTAGAGCCCTGCATAATGACCTCCAGCGGGGTCACAAATGTCAATGTGTCTACTCAAACGGTCAGAAACAGACTTCATGAGGGTGGTATGAGGGCCCGACGTCCACCATGCAGGACGTTTGGCATTTGCCAGAGAAAAAGATTGCAAATTTGCCACTTATGCCCTGTGCTCTTCACAGATGTAAGCAGGTTCACACAGAGCACGTGACAGACGTGACAGAGTCTGGAGATGCTGTGGAGAACGTTCTGCTGCCTGCAACATCCCCCAGCATGACCAGTTTGGCAGTGGGTCAGTAATGTGGGTCAGCCCTCCATGTGCTCTCCAGAGGAAGCCTGACTGCCATCAGGTACTGAGATGAAATCCTCAGACCCCTTGTGAGACCATATGCTGGTGTGGTTGGTCCTGGGTTCCTCCTAATGCAAGACAATGCTAGACC
>JBBIGC010000036.1:7660654-7677386 GCA_037576955.1 Lepidarchus adonis
GAGAGAGAGAGAGAGAGAGAGAGAGAGAGAGAAAGAGAGAGAGAGAGAGAGAGAGAAAGAAAGAAAAAGAATGAAAGAAAGAGACTTGGCACCAGTTATCCTTAGTCCAAACGGGAAACATGAGGTTGAGTCCCACAATAACAGTGTCCCAAGGGGCATCAACAATAGCAGCCCACTGCCTGCAGTCAACAATGCTTTCAAGGCCTCTCATTGGGAAAGCTCAATGGAGCAGACCCACCCAGCATCACTTCCCACACACACACACATAAAACACAACACACACAAACTGGGCTGCACCCATACATATTCATATACCTTTAGTGACGGCCTTATATATAAATGACAATATGGCTTCTTCACCAAGGAATTTCAAACTCATTCCTCTCTGGAATAACAAAGACATTTACTAACTGACAATGGTCCAACTTCTACATTGTGGCACTATTTTTGAACCCTTGCTTCCTCATTTTCTTTCAAGTTCACAGAGCCAGGGATCACTTTCAAACAAAATTAGTGCTAATCTGGATGGAACGAAAGGTTTCAATGGTTAACGTCAATGAACTCTGCCAATAAAGCACACAACCAATACATCTCAGAGTGGGTTGAATCTATCCACCACTTTACAACAACCAACAGTTAAAAATATGTTAAAGCTCCATGTTTTTACATATAAAGTAAAAACAGGTTCTGTATTTTGACAAATAGAAAGAAAGAACAGAAGATGCACACCACATGTCAAGAGGTAGGCTGGTCCAGAGTCATCAGAATAGTTTATAAATACAAAAATTAACATTTTACAAATGTACTACAGTGTTATTTTTATTATCTACAGTCTATTAACTTGCTTTATTGATAACTGAATATAAAAATAATTTGTTACTAGGTAAAAAGTAGTATATTTTTTGGTGCTAGTTTTTTTTATTATTACATTTTTTTACACAAGACAAGACAAAGCAAATATAACATATATGCGTCATTTAAATAATATATATATTTTTTATTTTATTGTTATTTAAGGCCCATATTAAGAAGTCTTCATCAAAATTTTATAATAACAGCAAAATAATAATATCCTGTTCTTAGAATAGAATATTTTAATTAAATTCTGTGAAAGGTAAAGAAAAACATATAAGAATATTATATATTTTTGAGACTTAAATGTTCTACAAAGTCAAAGATAATACATGATGTATATATACAACAATGCAAATCTGGCAGAAATATGCCATCTTAATTTATTCTATCATATTTAGTTATACAAAGTCTAACTGAACTGAACTGTAAGTGTGTGATATCATCAATTTTGATGTAATGTGCTGAAGACAAGCAAGAATGAACTTTAGTGGATTCTGGGCAATTTTGGTTAGTTAATGTCATTCATAGGTCTAAAAATTATTGTATCTGTCAGTTGTATTGAAGTAAAGTACAAAGTAAATACCTATTGTAATTCCACTAACTTTGGCAGCACAATTCATGTAACTAATTACATTTTCTAATTCAAAAATACAATTATGATTAAATGAAAATCTTGTTACTTTTATAATGCATTAAAATATTAATGCCAAGAATGACATAAGAAACACACATATTAAAACATCGCAAACAACATATTGTCCATAAGATTCATTGTACTTTCAGAATTTGCCGCAAAACTCTTAATCAGTAACACCAAAAAATAGCATAAGTTGTTAGTTTAAATTTTATTAATGCAAGCTATTCTGCTGTTTGATTTATATTATAGCGCTTACTGCTAACAAGCTTGATAACAGCTGTGATTTATTGGCAATAGAAAATGAAATAATTTGTTTAAAATTGGTGTAGCTTATTATACTGTATTACGTAGCCAAAATATACACAAAGTACCGTTATTCCAGAGATTTTACCATGGACAATGAGTATTGTTAGTCTCATGCTTATTGGTTTAGCAGAACCTTGTACTAGATTCAAATATGAACAGGAAGCCAATGAAGCCTTTGGCACTGTTGGAAATGTGAACCCTGCCATCCAGTTCCAACCAACATGTGTGCACTGGCCTCCAGCCATGATTTTAACCAATCTGGCTGCAGGGGTGGTTTAATAATGTTTACTGTTTCACTGTCATGTTGCATGTTCCATTAAAATCTCTTTGATGAAGCAGATGGAAATCATCTTAAACCTAAGAAGTGAAATATATAATAACAGAGGCTCATCTGAGGGCGAACATGAACACGAACAGACCTTTTTCTGATTCTAGCTAGAAGAATAGAAAGGGAAGGGTTTCTCTCACCCCATGCTTTCACGATGAAAATGTTTATTTGTCTAAAAAGATCTACAAACAATCACTTCGCCCGACAGGAGTGAAAGATTTCCAGCCAGGGGGAGATTTAATTAGCAAAATCTCGTTAGCTTTAACAAAATTAAGCGTAAAACAATCCTCGTCAGGGCGCAGGGCTCGGGGAGAGACAGGGAGCAAGAGAGGCACGGCGAGAGAGAGGGGGGGAAGAAAAAGGAGGGAGAGACGGGGGTGGCGGGCGCTGAGCGAGCGATTAGAGCCGAGAGGATATTGAGACAGTCGCTCGTCGAGCTTTCAGAGGGGGGGAAATGGCTCCCAACACCCAGCTGCTTTCACACTCAATTAAAGAGCCTTGCCTGTCTTTTACCCCCTTTAAAAAGCTGAGAGTTAACCTTGCTTCATTCTGCCATCACTGTGCACTCATACACACACACACACACACACTCACACCCCCAGCCTTGCCCTCTCCCACTCATCCACAGCGCAGGCAATTGCATCCCGAGCCGCCGAACCATTAAAGGCCCCAAATTGTGTTTTTGAAGGAATTTGCATTCTATAAGGACATGACACAAAAAGTGCTATTAAAGTGAGGAAATAAACGCTTAAGCAACGCAGCTGGAGTGATTGGAAAAGAACAGCAAGCGCTCCAACTGAAATTTGCCATTCATCTATCAAGGCCCAATTGCCACTAAACCAGCAAGGATTTGCTGGAGGAACGATATTCTAATGGCAGGATCGTGGTTTTCATATCTCTGCATGGAGTCCACAGAAAACATCCAACTCACTCAACACATTTTGGGTGGTTGCTAGCTTTGTTAAAGCAGAATTTGGTTAAATTATTTGTATTAGATTAAAAACCAAATGGCTGGCATTTGTCATTCACCATTTACAGGGTCGCTAATACGTAGCATATTGCTATTTTTAAATGCATGTCTTGCATTTTTGCACTTTTCTTTCCTTCACCAATTATAACATTTGTATAGGTTTATTTTTTTAAGTATAACAGTCAGTTCTAATAGTTGGAAGTGAATGGGAGAGCATAAGCTTCTGAGCCACTTGGACAAGGGCCTTATTGTGATGGCAAGGCAACTGGATCAGAGCTTCTCCTAAACGACAGGTCTTGTGAGGTATTCTTGGTATGCAGTGTTTAATTCCTACCAAAAGTGATACATGAAAGGACGACTAGTGAACCAGCAACAGGGTCATGGGTGCCCAAGTCTCACTGATGCATGTGGAGAGGAATGGGCAAATCCCACAGAAGAGCTGATGTAGCACAAAATGTTAATCCTGGCAAAAAGTGTCAGAGTGCATCACAGTCACAGCTGTTTTATTGGTACATTATTAGGCAGGTGGTTTTAATATTTGAATTTCGACATTAAAAAGCAGAGAGAAGATACTATTATATATACTTTTATTATATAATATAATATAATATAATATAGAATAATATTATATTATATTATATTATATTATATTATATTATATAAAAGTATAAATAAATATATAATAATATATTATTATATATTATATATACATATACTATTTATATCAATATGTAAGAGTCCTAGGGATGCCTAAAGTAACCTAATAAAAAACATTAATGATCCTGGTTTTAATCATAGTAGATGTAGACCAGATGTGTACCAGTTATTAATGTTTATGTATTGACACTGAGATCAGCAGATACCAATGTACATATGACAAATATTGGATATCATTGTAAGTCATCCTTTAACCAAGCATGACTGATAGCTGGAATGAGCCAATCAGAACACTGGGATGTATACAGACTGAGAAGACTGGTAATGTAAAAGAGAGTCATTGTCAATGGTTGTAGCCTTGATGAAACTGGCCCCAGGTGCTGCAGAGTGAATGTTCTTGTATATTTAATACGCCCCGAACGACAGGGTGCAAGAAGCTTGAGTGAAGTGTGAATATGAGAACAGGAGAGGGAAAAATAGCAGAATCAAGTAACACTGAACAAACTTACAGTTATTTTGTCCTCAGCATTAGAGCATTTAAGTGTTCCAGTCAGCTCCACTGTGGTCTTCTTTCTGACGGTCTGCAAAAGAAAATGCAGGAGTTACATTTATACAGCTGAATTGGTGAACCCACCCAGTATCTATTCTAAACATTTTTTCCCAACAGGACCCCCAAGCCGGGACGTCAGAGTTCTAGTGGCCCATTTTACATTGTTACTGGCCAAATTTTAATAATTCATCCAAAAACATACATTTTCTATATATTTTCATATTAAAAAATTCATTATTAATCCAAAACCTGATAATTTTTCATATAAAATTGTGATTTAGTTTATGTTAATACATTCAAGGGGGATGTGGATCTTTCTCTGCATAACCTTTTACACCTCCAGTGATATCACCTAGTTTTACAGCTAAAAGGATTAGGCTTGTGACCAGAACCATATTCAGTTGAACCAAGTAATATGATAAAAAGTAGTGGTTTTTTTTAGATTAAGTGCTACATTCCCTTTGTACATGCACAAGATACATAAAATGCACTAGTGGAGCAAATTCCATGACTCAAAGCAGAATTTCCTTCCACCACATCCAGTATTTCTGTATTGAGGCCTAAGTAAAGTAACAAGATGTCTGCTTCTCTTACAAAGTTCCTAAGCAGGCAAAAAACTCAGAAAAAAATTCATAATACTGCCACTTTGCCTGTGTCCCATGCAATATTTTCATATAAGGGAAGCTCCTCAGTTGTTATCTTTGAAGGATCACCAAATTAACATAACACCACAGTTAAAGAGTTTGTTTTTAACTAATTGTGCAGATGTTGAGTGACACAGGAGGAACTTTAGATGCCTCATAACATTGAACTTTTTATCACTCTCCGGTGTCGACCAGAGGAGGATGGGTTCCCCTTCTGAGCCTTGGTTCCTCTCAAGGTTTCTCAAGTTGTCCCTTGCCACTGTTGCTTAGCTTGCTCATTTGGGGCTCGGACCCGAATTCTATAAACTCTGTAAAGCAGCTTTGTGACAACGTCAGTTGTAAAAAGCTCTCTATAAATAAATTTGACTTGACTTGAAATTAAATTTGACTTGACATGTCATTCCAAGACATGTACACATGAAAATAACAAGATGAGGGAAAAGGAAAGAATAAACTGAAAAAATGTTGTGTCTCAGATCAAATTGCAAATTAAGGAGAGCAAATACTACAAACAACTAATGATAACGCTTCACCTAATGCAGAAAAGCTGCCTGCCATTTCTTTCTATTGTCCTAAATGATATAGATATATAGCGATACAATTTTTTTTACGTTATTTACTGTTACATTTAAGTATATAGATGTACAAATGTTTGTTTATGCCTCTGTATATGTTTTATATTTATGTATATATAATTTGTAATTTTGCAAAGTTGCTGACTCTCAAAGAAAAAGGAGAAAAAATCGCCCCCGCCATATTTCATATTTCTTTCTTGCTTTGTAGCTCCTCCCTTTCCGTTTCCTGTCGTACGTAGCTCCTCCCCTCCCGTTTCTCACGACGCTGTCGGATATCGCCTTCATACTCGAAACTTATCCGTTTTTTTTACTAACGATTAGCATTACATACCCTACATTGTGCCCAATACTTAAAATGAAATTTAACTTATTAAAATTCGGCACACACCTACAGAACACGAGTAGTTCAAACGGAGCATGCGTCCTTTCACCGAAGCCTGTGATTGGCTGACGCGTGACCATAGTCACTTCCGCTTCCCTAAAAGTTTCTGATGAATCACTCGGCGCCGCACATACGTTGAAGGAACGTTAGCGAGAAGACTTTGACACGCGCTGTTTAGGTGTTGATAAGAAACACTCGCCATTTGTTTTATTAACGAAGTTCCGTAGATGGAAACGGAGGGAAAGCGGCGGCGTGTTGACCGATTAACGTGGCGGAGGCGGAGGAGGCTGGTGTGTGGAGAGCACGCGACAGTAGCTCTTCTCAAATACATGGAGCTTTGCAAGAACATGGGAAGGTCTGAGGCGTGTGGGGACCAGAGCCAGGACCCCGTGTCGACAGGAGCGATGGCGCCGAGAAACACCACCCAGTACCTGATGGACATCGTGTACGCGGATCTGGCGAGCGCTTCCACCCGGTGCGTTGAGCTTCACCTGGACTCCGGCCGGAGAAACCGCGCAGCTGGACATGGCGAACCATTCTCTCCGCCTGGTGGCTATTCCTCTCTGGATTCTGACGAAGAAACGATGCAGTTCCAGCGACGGGACTTCGAGGACGCTTATCTACAGTGTTCAGGGATCTTCTCCCATACACACAACAGTGGAGCATCACCACCAGGAATGAAGACCTTACACTCGGAGACTCTCCCAAACGCAGAGTAAAATTAACATTTAACTTTCATAAAGTGCTAAAGATTGTTCAAGGATCAAATATTGGCATTTTATTTATATAAAGTATAATTAAAAATGTACAAGTCTGTCAGGTGCATTTTTTATATATATAAAGTAATCATGATGGCAACATGTTTTTATATAATCATTTTTAATACTTGGACTCTTATCATTATCAGTATTCACACGTCCAGGAGCCCTGATGACTTGCAGGTAGATGTCGCACCTGAACCTGCTGGTGTGGCTCTGGAGACACCTGCACCTCCAGCAGCGTGAAGAGACAATGACAGAGAGGCTGGTGTCATAAAGGGTCAGCTATGTCCTCCTCCTCTCCTCGGGACGTCCTGGATGCCTGGCGTCTTGTTCCACGAGCTGTGGCGTGTGCACACAGTAACTTTAAATGTGCGTAAATATTTGTTGATCCTCCCTGTTCCTTTGTAAACCACAGTGCCAGGCCTGTCGTGTGATATGGACAGAATGTTAGTCTTGATCATAATGCTCCATCTGCACAGTTTTTCACAGTATCTTCAAACGTTTCTGGTATTTATGCAGGTTTTGTTTCTTTTTGAAAGTTTTGTAGCGCTTTTCTCAATCTGTCCTGTGTTTTTGCGCACTGATATATGAGGGTTTCTCGTCTCACAGCGATGCGGAGACGTGCCCGCTGCCCGCAGAGCAAGAGCGGCCCCTCCTGTCCAAGCCCGGTCAGAGCCGTGACAGGTAAACCTGTTCCTCCTGCAGGTATCCACCACGGTCAATCTGAAAGTGTTCTTGTACATGTGTTCTGTTCAGACACTGGGGATTTTCCATTCCACCTTAAATGGTGTAGTGGTCACATGTCCTTACGGCTCCATTTAAGGTGGAACAGAAAATTTGGGTAAGAACCTGGTGATGAAGATGCCAACTGGAGCTGGTTCGATGCCTGTGTGTTCAAGTGGCTTTTGCAGGTTTGCCGGTATCCCCACCACCCCAGCGAGTGGCTGCGTTGCGTCCAGGAGGACAAACGAGGCCGAAAGGCTCCTGCTCGTCGGGCGTTTGGGGGTAAACGTTGTTCGTATGTGTTGTGCTGAGTGTAATGGCTTTAAAATCTTGTCAGAGTTTCTTTAGGCAATTGTACATATGGAATTAGAGCCTGTTTATTGTACATAATGCTCTTGTATATTCTTTTGTGGTGATCTACACTGATAATTAAAGTACTTTTGTTAAAAAGTTTGTTACCCCTGTTTAATAAAGGTAAAAAATAAAGGTGTAAATAAAGAAAAAACAAAACCATAAGAACAAAATGAACTATGTGCAGATATATAAACTGCATTATATTAAACTAAAACCTATCAGCCATAACATTAAGACCACCTGTAGTGTGTAGGTCACGTCATTAACGTTCTGTAGCACAGAAGCTCCTCTCATCAGTGAGCCTCGAGTTCCTGGGACCCGGTCGCCCATTCCTCGCTTGTCCTTTCTTGAGTCACTTTCGGTAGGTATGAGTTAGGTCACACCTGGGACACCCCACTGGACCTGCTGTTTTGCTGCTGATTTAGCCTCAGATCCTTAGACCTGCTACCAGGACATAACTGAGGAGCTGAGTGTTCACTTACTGATTAAATATCTATTCAATGTTCCTTCACCTGGCAGTGGTGTTAATGTTATGGCTGAATTTATAATTTTTTTGGAAGTTTAAGGAACCAATCAAGACAGTTAAATGTGCTTTTTGAAAAGATATACTGACTGGTGAGTGAGCGGACCTTCTACTTGGGGAGGTCTGGTTCCAAAGTCTACAAGCTGTTACATGGGTTTCAACGTTTCTCTTTGGACTTTGGAACCAGTGAGCTGTGGTCAGATTTTGACCGTGTTGTTTGTTAGGGTAACAGTCATTCATGGACTATGCAAATATTTAAGTGATCAATGAAATTTTAACAACGTTCTGTATTGCAGCTGCCATTTCTGTGGTCTTCTGAAGTCAAAGCTTAAACCACGATTGACTCATTTGATGAAAACCTGTCTGATCCAGTTTAATGTTAGTCAAAGTTTAAGCTGGAATAAAACTTTTCTCCTGTACCTGTGTCACATTATCTGTGTTTAATTGTGGACCAAGTGTTAATCTAAAAAAAAAAAACAACAAAAAAAACCTAGAATTTAAAAGTCCAATCATTTAAGGCTAGAAGGAGTCAAAATTCTCGTGATCTGGGTCCAGGTAGACCCATAAATCAACCTAAACATTAAAGTTGACACTGTGTTGTGGAATAACAGCATAGACTGAAAATAAAAACTCAAATCTGACTTCAAATTGAGTCTTGGGGACCCTACCTGTAAGCAAGTATGAGTTGATCTTTCCAACAGCGAACCGAAAGGGATAAACACATTTCTAACATCTTCAGATGACGTTTGTGACCCTGAGAATTTTCCCCAGCTATCACTAAGTTCTTCCAGTGGCTCCATTGTTACTAGCTTGGAATGGGTCCTATTAACTACATAGATAAACAACATATAAATACAACTATACAAATCGAAGTACCTGTACAGTCAAATCACATTAGCTCGCAGGAGGTTGTGTTTATGCCGTTTCACAGCATGTATCGTAGTAGAATGGGGGTGGGCCACAATATCGATATTGTGATTATTATATCATCTTTGCTCACGTAGTGCGATAATCGATATCACTGGTGGCAATATTGATATTTAAACGTTTAAGCATTCACCGGCAAGTTGACTCACTTGAGACCCAGCCACATTTGAATATAAAGTCTAACTTTGTCTTTTAGAAAATTGAGTGTGGATTATTGTGTGACGGTCGTATCATTGTGCGTCTCTTTCCTGCACTTCTTCGTAGCAATCGTACGACACCACCAGTGACTGGTCAACATGAGTAACCCCTTCGCCGTTTCACGGGCATGCGTGTCTCCCAGCTTTCATTTTGTACCTCAGTGTTTTAACAGAATTTATTTCCTAACAGGTATGTAACTGCTTAAATCTACTGATTTCTGAAAACGGTTATCAGTGTAACATATGTAATTTACTCTTTTCTGTCGTGATATCTGTGGGTTCTTGAGGGATATTTAGCGACTTTGTTTAAACTTGTCGATACGTTCGGTGCTAAAGCAACACTCATTACATTAGCAGTGATAATAAAAGAGAAAAACACGTTTTGTGCAGTATAATGTGAGTTGTACATGTAGACACATTTATACAATATAAAGGAAATCTGCACACGCTGAGAGAATGTATTAGTTGTATGTTTCGTTGCATGTTTCATAGGGAGCAATGCACTGTAGTGTTCGTTCCACTATGTTGTTAGCATGATGCTAACGCTACTTGCTAAGTGACTAAGGGGAACAGAAGTAAAGCCATGAAGCTGAAGTAGCCGTTGCTCTGTGCTTCCAACCGTGGGCGCAAGGCACATATGGGAAAGGTAACGATAGCATTGCTGTCACTTATGTAAATGAATAGTCCACCCCTGCGTTTGTGTTATATTGTTACTTATTTGTCGTGCAATATATTGAGTTTCGCAAAATCACATTATCATGAGGGGCCCTGCGAATCCCACCCTTAATATACACGCTGCAAGTTCATGGTGCTACTTGCTGCAGACTGTTAAACCCTCTGCAGCATTGATACATGCATGAGTTAAAAGCAGCAGACCTATAGAATTAGCACAAATGACTACGTTCTAGACTACAGCACTAACACGGACCCAAGTTTGGAGAGCCATAGATGGAGAAATGCATATACTGCACACGTGAGAGGCAAGGTTGGTGGCCTAACGAAGACATGGAAGGAAAATCTGTTCTGTAGACTTTCATGGCGAAAGGTGAGGTTTGTGAGCTAACGGTGTTCGACTACAAGACTCAGTTGTAAACAGCAGTGAACAGTGAAGTGCTTTAGTAATTAGCAGTAGGATTTATCCCGGGTGCCAGGTCACATGGACAGGAAAGGGAAGTTTCCAGTTACAACCCCAGTGAACCTGAGTGTTTTTGTGGAATGATGGTGATGGTGAAATGGGGAGCTAAATCACTTTGGTGCTTTGCTTGCTTCTCCAAACACAGAACATCAGGTGGATGGCTTAATTACCATATTATAGCCAAGACGTTTTTAGAGGAACCAGACAAAAGTGGAACTGAATCACGTCATGACGTCTCTTGTGTGGAAAGTACCTGTGATGAAATGAATGATGGCAAATTACTTCTGCACGAGCTGAAAGTTTCATAATGATTGTTTGATTGATCCTCCAAGAGTAACAGTTATTAACCAAGGCCCAGGGCTGATGTAGCTCTCACAAAAAACACATTATGAGCCATCATCTCCCTAAAAGATCCTTGGATATTTATGATGAGTGATTATTTATGTATTAATTTGCTTATTTGGAGCAGCAATGTCTTGATGTGAGAGCTATCTCATCACATCAAGATGTTCCACCTCCAGGTCACAGGCCTCTTTCTGTATGGAGTGAACCATCTCTTCCTGAATTTGTTTGGGTTTCCCCCAGGTTCTTTGGTTTCCTCCATTTTGAGGTTTAGGTTGACTGTCTACTATACATCAGTCATAGGTGTGTGTGTGTGTGTGTGAATTGTTGTCCAACTTCCTGGCAACTGGAAATTGATAAAGGAGTTGATATAAACTGCAACCTGCTTTTGATATAGATCTCCATAGATCATGATTTCTGAAGAAATGTTGCATACTGCACATTGGGCAAGAAGTTGCTAAAGTTTGGTTTAAACTAAAATCTACAATCAGAAAATCTGAAAACACAGAACCTTATGCAGAATTTTTTATGACGATTTTCCCAGGACTTGGTCTAAACTCCACCATCTTGTCACAGTGCAGAGTTGAGGAGATAAATGTGAATAATTTATTCTGCCAATAATTCTAGGATTTTCTTTTAAATCCTTTCTGTTTTTACCACTAAATTTGAAATTGGTCTAAAATTTTAGTCATCATGCTCTTAAAGCCTTAAACTGAAACTTGCAGAAACCCTGTCCTTTGGTTTTATTGACCTTTTGATGCTGGTGTCGACACACAGCAGATTTACACAAGTGGGCACATGGTGTAAAAGAAAAGAAGAAAATATTCCCTATAGCTGGAGGAAGAAACCTCGAGAGGAACCAATACTCAAATAGAGGAACCCGTTTTCCCTCTGCTTGATACCAGATGGGGAGAGAGAACGAAAGAACGGCGCTATGGAGACGACCAACAGTGTATACGGGGGACATACCCAACCACTCAGGAGCTATAGTGAGAGGATAGATACTTTATTATGTTTCCTTCTGCAGGAACTAACATCCTTCACCACAGCCGCTGAACATCCATGGTATGATTGTTAATGCTGTAGAGAGCTACAAATATCATCTGAACAATAAACTAGACTGGACAATCACATTGTCTTTTCTTCCAGCTGCTGTCACACTGTACAACCAACACCTTACAGCTGAACACACATTCAAACACCTTGAACAGATAAGAGGAATGTTCTCTTACATGCACTAGTTCCCCTCTGTGCAATATTTTTCTGTGATTTTCACTGTACAATATGAGCTACTTATGAGTGGGGTAAAGTGAGACATTTTTACATTTGCTCCCCTCTAAGCAAGCTAAAATTAAATATCAGCAAAATTTACACATGTCCCAATAATTTAGAATGTTTCCTAGCAATGCCAATTATCAGAATGTATTCAGGGTGAAGGATAGTGAAAAATGGTTGTTTTTAAAAAAGTTATCTCTGGAGGTAAAGTGATCCACTTACTTTTCCCACTCTAAAACTATAACAACACGTGTTGTAACTGTTCGAATCCCGATCGCTGGCTTGACAACCACACATTCTAGAACTATTGTCGGACTAGTAACAGAATGATGGGAACTGGTCAATTAAGTACTTTTTTTTCCTAAACACTTGAAAGTAAGTGAACAAAATCAAATACAACATATTATAATTCAAAATGTTTTAATTAACACGACAGGCAGAACCAGTTAGATTAACACAGTCTGGGGGTCAGACACTTGGAGCCAGCTATATTGTCTGGGGGTCAGAGCAAAGGACAATCAGAACCAGCTAGAACAGCCTGGGACTCAGGACACAGGACTAGACACACCTGGACTAGAACATACTCTACTTGCTCTACTCTACAGTCCAGCCCTGAAGCTTACAGGGAAAGATCAGGAGTTCCTCTCTCCGTGTGGTTCCTCCAGGCCTTTTAGGTTGAGGCAGCTTCTTCACCACATCACTTTTAGGAACATGTGCCACATCATTTTCCTTTATAGCAAACGTGGGTCTCTCCCACTCTTTCGCGTTTCCCTGGATTCTTCTGAGAAATTGTAGAAGTATTTCGTCATCCTCAACTTCCTTAATGATGCCAATGTAACGGATGCTCCTGTGTTTGGTTGCAAAGTTAACTATGACAAAGTCAGATCTGTGTTTCCTGGATCACTACTCTCATCCTCAGTGCTCTCTTCATCAGACACATGATCAATTAGGACAAGGACATCACTCTCCTCAGAGCTGCTAAATATCATTTTCTTTTTCAGTTTTCCCTTTGCTATTTTTTTTGCTTTTTCCCTGCAAGTCTCTTTTGTCTTTCTTTATAAGCTTTTTCAATTGCCTGCTTCTCAGGAGTATCAGTTAGGATGGCTGTCTTCACACGCTTTCGTTTGGTTTGTGATCTGGGTGGACATTTGGGAAATATTACATTATATATTATATATTTTCTACAATGTTAATGACATTAAAAATTAAACATAGGTAATGTAATATTACATTAAAATATGTTTAAGACTGAATTTTAACTTACGCTTCATGTCTCACTTTGCCCCACTGCCACATTTTAGAAAAAAAAACAATCTTTCTTAGCAATACAGGCTAATCTTCAGCTAGCATCATCACATGGTTTTATATGTTGGTAGTTCATCAACATGTATGACATTAGTTTTTCTACCTGAATCAATCTGCTTTGGCACAACAGCTAATTAAGTTGACAGCATGAAAAATTACCTTTACATGCAAAAAAAATATTTTTGTGAAAAAAAACATGCTTACCACAGCACCATGAGGTCCTCCCCTTCATGGTCATGGGGAAATGGGGGAGGCTTGCAAACGTGATAGTCATATGACCACAAATGTGTTCCATTGCCTAGATACAGGGGGTGTCTCACATTATCCCGTTCTCCCCTACAGGGGGTCCTCGAAATACGTCGTACTCAACATTTGGCTTTTTAGGATACGTCACCCCCACCCTATAAGGTACAGTGTAAAAGTAAAAGTAGAGCATAAAATGCTCAGAAAAAGGCATAACAGAGCCTCATGTGGGTGAATGTCTCCCTCTAGTGGACTGACAAATTAATGACCCCATTGCATTTTCGTATTTCCCCAATGATGGTCCGCTCCATGTTATAGGCATTAAATGCTTATTTATGTTTTAAAACTCAAGAGAAATCGCCCCATGTTATTTACTGATCTGAAGTAGAAGAAGTGTTGTGAGATTCTGCTTAGTAAAACTTATCATATGCTGCATTTAGACGAGATAAGCCCTACATTTACAATACAATAAGAGAGTCTACGTATTTTGATGCTTTGAGGACTAGCATGGCGGCTAGGCTAGCTGCTAACCAATGCTAGTTCCGGCAACTTGTTTGTTATTGGTTTCTAGTGGAAAGTGGAGTGAAACAATTGTGCTTTCCATGTTCCACGTTTTATACTGACCCCTCACTGATCTATCTTTGCTTTCGAACTGTACATCAATGTATAAGTCGCAGCAGATCATTGGGGTAATTCAGTACAAATGTTGGTGCTTATTTAAATGATTTCTGTCACACTCTGAGGAAAGGAACCTTGACGTAAGTTGAGTCGAGGAGCCTCCCCCTTTTATTTTATATATTTTATACACATGTCTATTTTATATTAGTTTAATTAGTTCTAATTTATTGTTTCCCTTTTGTGGGACTAATAAAGGTTCATCCCATCTTAAAAGTCATTAGCATGTTTAAGTTGTTGGCTAATCAACAAGTTCTCTTGGGTCAGACATGTTATAAACCCAGCATGGGGTCTCCAGGCCTGGGAAATGTATTTAGGATCTGACCCCTTTGTCCCAGTGGTCCAGACTTGTGAGATGTGGCTTTGGTGTTAAGCTGGGGTGGTTCTGGTCACCAGCGGTGGGTGATAGAAGCTGCTGCTTCTGCAGGAATCCCATTAAAGCAGATGTTTTTATGGTTGCTTTGTTTGAAACACTGGAAAAAGAATGCAGCTCCCGAACACCAGATGGCGCCATGAGACCACATCTGCTTTTGGCTTCTATTTGGCCATCGGTCATGACATTAACACCACCTGCCTAATAGTGATAGTCCTGACAGCCAGCATTGCATTTCCTACAACAGGAGCTCCTCTTGAAGATCAGACCTAGCCCACACACGTCAGTGAGTCTTGGGTGCCCATGACGCTGTTGCTGATTCACCAGTTGTCCTTTCTTGGTAGGTACCACCTACTGCACACCTAGAACACCCCACATGTTCTAGCTCCTTATGTTCCCTTATTATCCCTAATATATGATGATCATCCTCACACCAGTAAACGTAGACATCAGTTAAGAGCTGCTGCTTCACAAAGATCCTACCAGAGCTGAAGATCATCTTCTACCTGGACCTTCTCAGACTGTGCTAATTGTTAGCTGTGAAAAGTTGTGAGCTTTGAAGAGGTGGGTTTTCAACTCGTGAGGTTCTCTACAGCTCTAATGGCCAAGGGAAGTTTGTTTCACCACTTTTGCACCAAAACTGGGGCTAAGCTTGATGCTCAAGAGGGTTTATGATTATGAACACACCCCCATCACACATTCAGATGAGACCTTTAGCCCACCCATACGTGGAGCGGTTAGCTGCTATCCACAGCAGTGTAGTGGGACGGTATCTTGGTCAAGGGTTCCTCCGTGGTGCCTGGGCCGGGCCTGTGACCAGGGGTGTATCCAGGGGAGCCCAGGTTGGGCCGGTGTCCAGCACAGTTTGGTGATTTCCCACCTCAAACACACAGGTGAGTTGAGCCAGGTGTGTTAGAGCAGGGAGATCATCACTACTCAGCAGTGCTAGAGCTGGACCCTAGTCCACAGTTGCCATGGACCTAGCCCTAGAACTAATGGAGGCGTTCGCAGGTCTCAACCAATCAGATTGTGTTGTGGGAACTATAATGGGAGTTAAAGGGAACACGCATCATCTGTTATGTCGCCCGTAAGAATCATTAACCGAATCTTTCAGGAGAAATTGCATCGAAAATGCTCATCTGCACAGTCGTAAAAAAACACAATGGGGGCTAATTCTTTTCAGCGTCTGCGAATTCACTCTTCCATAGATTCATAATCTCTTTTCGGGAACACTGTGTCCCCGTCCTCTCTCTGAGGAGCTTTTTTTTACTCCAGAACAGGTGTGCCAACCGTTTCTGCAGTTCACCACTAGGTGGTGCTAATGGGCCAATGTTTTTTATTAACAAATAATGACCTTTAATAAATGATGTTAATCTAAAGTGGGATGATTGTAAAGGGTTCTTGGTTTAGGAAGAGAACCGTACTGTATCCTCCTGTTTACATTTACTAGGAGCTCGGTTTCATGGCATCGGAAGCGGAGTCGGGCCCCGTGCTCTGTAAGATGACCCCCAGGCCTGTCCCGGCCAGCAGATGGCTACGTTGCCACGGCGGCGCAGGGCAGCAGGATATTCTTTCAGTTTGGAGCAGTCTGAGGGCTCACGGGAGCAAGGTGTTGATTATCCCAGCGCCGCTTTTAGATTGTAGCATGTGGTGTCTGTCTTAGAGGAGCACGAGGGGTTGTGTTTTTAAAGGGTGCGCTTTTAAAATGATGGGGGCGAGCGGGGTGTTGACAACCCAGGACAAACTGCTCTGATTACATACACAACCAGGACATGGTCATTCTCTCTCTGTCTCTCTCTCTCTGTCTCTCTCTGTCTCTCTCTATCTCTGTCTCTCTCTCTCATTCTCTCTGTCTCTCTATCTCTGTCTCTCTCTCTCATATTCTCTCTCTCTCTCTCTCTCTCATTCTCGCTCTCATTCTCTCTCTCTCTCTCTCTCTCTCTCTCTCTCTCTCTCTCTCCCTCTCTCTCTCTCTCTCTCTCTCTCTCTCTCCCC
>JBBIGC010000036.1:7898126-7909156 GCA_037576955.1 Lepidarchus adonis
ATAAATATCATATGTATAAATGATATATTATGCATCATCCTATGTCCTGACGTGTGTGTGTGTGTGTGTGTGTGTGTGTGTGTGTATGTGGTGTGTGTGTGTGTGTGTGTGCTTTTTGAGGACAGGCCATGCAGGTGCACAGTCCTGCTCCCACAGCTGGATGTGGAGGCTCCAGCAGGGTAAAGCTCTTCCTGTAATTGGGCTTCTTTTGGCACTGCCACAAACTAACTCTGACCTTTGCCTGCTAAGCATTTGGTCTCTTTTGTCATTAGACTGCACTGCCCATATGCCAAGATACATAATTGGCACTTTAGTTCTTGATCAAACCCCATAAGGAGAACCCAGGAGCATCCCAGAACAGAATGTCCAGGGCTTCAATTTCATTTTGCATTTTGACAAAGCAGCCACCTCACTGAAATACGTCAAAACTTTGCATCACAGCATACAAACAGTGACATGCCAGCATGCTAATTCCTTTTTTGTGTACAGCGATTCAGGGAGGGAGTTGCCTAATTGGCACCTTACCTTTTGATCAGACACGTCCCAGAGTAGAGTGTCCGCTCTGGTGCGTCAAGTCTCTCTTGGATTTCGAAAAACTAGCTTTTCCTTGGGGAAACCACAAAGTAAGCATCATATCACAACTCTCCATTTAGCGGATAATGCTAACATGCGAACACACTAATTCCGTCTTTTGTGGATGGAGATTTAGGGAGGCTGGGTGAGGTGACAGGGGCAATATGTTGAGGTACCAGGGGACCTGGAGGCCAAGGGTACGCTCTGGGCTAAGAGGCGGAGGAGTCAAATGAACCCCCAGCTTTAGTCAACAATGCTAACTCTACATAAAGCCTGAGCAAACTTTATGTAATCGGGCAACAAAGACACAATTAGCTGTGACCACATGCCTGTTAACTTACAATGCACGCCCCTGCCATTCCTTCTCCTCAGACATTTGCATTTTCATGCATTTTTCACCTTGATTCCTGCTTTTTTGAATTCATTTTTTACTACAAAGAGCTAATTTGCGAAAACATGCAAAGCACCCATTTAAATATGCATAGAACACCCCCAACTAAAACAGGCTGCTAATTTAAAAAACTCACAGACCATGTCTGCGGCACGTAGATGCCTGTGCTAGAGCCCCAAGCTTGATCTTTGAGTTTCTAAATCTACAAGATCATCGCTTTGGCATTCTCGGCTTGAAAGGACTCAAGGCCCTTAAAGCAGCGTCTCACTTTCCAACAGACTGAGAGTCTGGACCTGACTACCACACGGTTCATCTCAATCAAAACTAGAAAGAGAAAACAGGGTGATGAAAGAGTGTGAAGTATTGATTGTTAAGGAAAGATGATTTATTTGTGAGCACTGCCATTTGAGAAAACGGAGACGAGTCGAGCGATCGGCTTCGCTCAAGGGAACGTGACATTCAGCAACTTTCAGAGACACGCAGACATTGTCTGCAGGTGAATTAACCTTGTAGAAAATCAATGCAGGTCCAACCTAGTCCCTCAGAAAGAGTCTGGGCTCATTCCCTGCACCAATCTGACACCAGTGTGGATATAAAGTATTGAGTGACACTACTTACAAAGCAATTTTCTCTACATAAAATGCTGCATTGACTCTTTTTCAGTGCTACAGATCTCTGCTCTATTGTTCTTTAAATATTAATGGCTCAGCATATAGCATATATGTGATATGGAAAATCATATTAGGGTGACAGGTAGTATTTGACAGTGACATTTGTATGGTGTAATTTGTGTCCCAATGTTTGGTAACTTGTTATGGGTGTAACATGACCTTGAATCTCCAAAATTGTTGGGTTTTTTTCCAGATAAGATAAAATACTCACACAATGAAAATATCTGGTAAGTGGTTCTATAAGAAAATGTAATTATATCGAAGTTTTTTCACACATCTAATTAATGCAATACACAGGGGGCACGTTGGAGCTCTTATGAAGAAAACTACCAACAGGAAGTACACCACCAACAGTGGACAAAATGTTTTTCTGTGCACACAAAGACATCAAACCGCCCAGAGCGTCCGTTAAAACAACAGTGTGGACAAACCTCATACAGGCACCATGCATCACCAGTCAGGCTTGCCCAGGACTGGCCCATGGCAGCTGCGACCCCCTCCACAGGGCTCATGACCAGGGTGAGTAACAGGTAGCATCCCCAGGTGCTGGAGCCTCATTGGGGCTCACTAACCCATAGCGCTCAGCACTGGAAAAGCTGCGCTTAATTAGCCGAGAGGGAGCCCCTATTGGTCTGTAATAGGCCAGTTTGCAAGACTGGGATGGGGTAAGTGGAGGAAGGAGGGAGGGAAAGGTGGATGGATGGAGGGATTGCGCTCATCCCTGCTCTGCATTATGGATTTCCCCATCTGGCCATGTGGACGCCCTGCCGATGGCTGACTTAAACAAAGACGGTAGGGAGATGGGGGCGTTTCCGAGATCACACGCTGAATTACAGCAGCCGCCACTCAGGCATTGTGCAGGCTGATAGGCAGGGCATTCACAGCTGGGGCAGCCCAAATTGTTCTTTTATTCTCTTTTATACTCCTTTTATTGAAGCCAGAGGGGCAAGGGGAATGATTAACAGACTGCACAAAGACCCTGACTCTTTGTCAACCTTCTCCTTCTCAATTTATTTTGTTCATTTTTTTTGAGCCCCTCCCTGGTGCCAATGCGGAATGGAGACTCGCTTGGTTAACTGTGTCCACAGTGATCAGGCTCTGGAAAATTAGAAGTTGCTCCACAGACGATGAAGAGCCCTCCAGTGATATTAGCAAATGATACGTGTGTTTGAGCCCATATGTATTTTTTCATTTAATTTGGCCAGAAGTTTCATTAAGCGGTAATGAAGCAGAGTAAACTGTGAGCATTGTCAAACATACACTTGGACTGTGTGGGAGTACTGAAACTTTAAATCAGGAGGCAAAATATAATTCCTGCCATAACCTTGTACTGTATGTCTATAATGAAATGTAGTTTTGAACTATTTCTGTTGGTTTATTCAATATTAAAATGTATTGTACGAAATAAAAAACAGGAAACATTAACAGTGATGGTATAAAGCAAGAAAAAAATTATACATATAATCTGTATCTTGAAAACTAAATGTTTTTTGTCCTTTAAACTCTAAGGGCCCATGTGTTGTTCACACATCAGATCTTTGGACAAGGGCTTCATAGTATTTCTACAATAATTAATAAGAACTGACTCTTCTTCTTTCAGCTGCTCATCACAGTGGATCTTCTGTTTCCATTTCTTCCTCTCTCACACCATCCACCAACATGTCCTCTCTCACTACATCCATAAACCTCTTCTTCTGTTTTCCTCTTCTCATCCACTCCACCCTGCCTGCACTCTCTTTACACAATCCCTGTTACTCTGGAGTGTTAAACCCAAGTATTTAAAATTGTCCAGGTTTCGCTGTCTTCCCTTTCATTTACACTCATGTATTCTGTCTTAGACCTACTCACTTTCATTCCTCTCCTCTCTAAAGCTTACCTCCACCTCTTTAAGCTGCTCTCTACTCTCATTACATATCACAATGTCATCTGCAAATATTATACTCTATTGGGCCTCTTGTCTAATCTCGTCTGTCAACCTGTTCATCAAAGAGCTGATCCTCCAAAATCTTGAACGCATCCGTAACCCTTCTACTACAAAAGACCTCACCACTGTCATACTGCCCTTATGCATATCCAGTACCACTCTTACATACTTCGTCTTCCTCATACAGTACCTCAACTCTTCTCTAGGCACTCTGTCCTCAAAGACCTTCTGACCATTCCTATCCTTCTCCATCAACATCCTCAGAGCAAACATTGCATCTACATTGCTCTTTCTTGACATTAAACCATACAGCTTCTCACCAATCATCAACCTTTCTTCTTAACCTAGCTTCCACTACTCTCTCCCATAACTTCCTACTATGGCTGATTAACATTATCCCTCTGTAGTTACAGCAACTCTACACATCAACTTTGAAAATCAGTATCAGTACACTTCCTCTAAACTCTTCTGTCATCCTCTCACTTTCCAAGATTGTGTTAAACACATCCATGCTTCTATAGGTATATCATCTGGCCCAACAGTCTTTCCATTCTTCATTCTAATCATAGCTTTCCTTACTTCCACCTTGTTTATCTACTGCACTTCCTCGTTCACTATTCCCACCTCATCCAACCTTCTCTCTCTCATTCTCTTCATTCATCTGATCTTCTGCATTCCTCTCCATAACACCATACTGGCCCATCACCTCTGTTCCCTTCACCAACATGCCCATTGAAGTCTGCTTCAATCATCACTCTCTCTCCTTTGGGTACACTCTCCATCACTTTACCCAACTCTCTCTAGAATTACTCTTTCTTATCCATCTCACACACAACTCACGGAGCATAAACATTCATCATCATCCCTTCAGTTTCAAGCTTCATACTCATTACTCTGCCTGACACCTCTTTACCTCCAAACCACTCATGACATAATCTTCCTTCAGAAAAACTCCAGCTACACCATTTCTCCTCCCATCCACAACATGGTTGAATACACCTCCAATACACCTGACCTTACTCCTTTTCCATCTGGTCTTTTGCACAAACAAGATATCAATCTTCTTTCTCTTCATCATATCAGCCAGCTCTCTCCCTTTACCAGTAATATTACCAACATTCAAAGTTCCTACCTTCACTTCAACTCTTCTACCTTTCCTTCTCTCTTCCTGCTTCCTGACATGGCTTCTTTTTCTTTTTTTAGTAGTGAAAAGTAGTTGTTAATCATGGTTTGGCACAAATTGTACACCTCAAACCCTTCCTGATGTACCCCTCTACGTTTACCTGGGCTTGGGACCAGGACAAAAAATACACTGGTTTGTGTATCCGCAGTGGTCAGGTTAATTCATACTCACTGAATGGTGATTCTTAACACAAATAAATGAATAATAACCCTAGCATTTAAAGTCATGTTTAATAACCAGGACCACAGTAGTAAAAGCTCAGCCTTTCATGGTGCTGAATTTAAAGACATGTGGTCCTCATTCAGTATTTCCTGTTTTCTTGTGATGTCCATTTTGCTGCCCCTCTAGGGAAGAAAGAAGAGAGCAAGAGAGAAGAGAGCAAGCTTAACCAAGCACCCCCCTACACCCCCGTCCCTCAACACTCACACAATCCCCTTACCTACTTCCTAATACCCCATCTTCCCAGGGCTGGTTGGCAATTAGGGAAGGGGCAATAAGCTCTTTTATGAGTTAAATAAATGAAGGGAAAGACTGTGTGGCTCTGTATCCTGCTGCTCTTCCTCAGGGTAATGTCTGAAACCTGCCATCACCTTTCTCTCAGATGTCTCACACTGAAGTCATTAAGTCCCTTGGCTGGAGCACATTGGTTGGCTAATGGTGATCAAAGGAAGTGGCAGCTTCATAATGATATTCTCTCTGTACAACTTCCATATATCAAAGACTGACTGCTTTAGACACTTGAAAAAAGCTTAGAAAGAGGCAGCAAAATTCTTTTAGCTCATATCCCACTAGACTTACAGTCAGTAAGAAGATAACTGATATTTTCCACTAGTCTTTATTGTAATTTCAATGTTTTTTTATCTGTCTTACATTTATAGTATACAGGAAAGGTTTTTACTTTATTAGGCATAACTTCAAACCCCATTTCTGGGAACATTGGGATTTTTTGTAAAATGCGATAGAGCTAAAACTCTAAGGTTTTGAAGAGTTTTCACTGATCAAAAATGTTTTTTGTAAATGAAGCCTGCTACACACTCAAAAAAGTTGGGCCATCTTATAAGTAACAATAAGTAGTTAGGTAAGAGCTGGTGAGGGGAACATGAATGAATATAAAAGAAGCATCCACCAAAGGCTCAATCTCGGCAAGCACAAGCCACTGCTGCATCAAAAAATGCAAAATGACCAGAGCATTGGTGAGTTCCATTGATGCTGAGGCATATTTTGTGAATTTAAAGAGAGAGCCATGAAGCAATCTGCCATCAAGTCTTGTATCAAGCAAGAATGGACAGAAATTCCATCTGCAGAACTGCAACTGTTTGTCTCTTTAGTTTCCAAAATAATTAAACAGTGCAATTAAAAGCAAAGTAACACATTGGTAAACACACGTCATAATGAATACATTAAAAGTTGTGACATTTGGATTTTTTTTTTTAATTTATAAATTTCTCTATGGACAACTGGACAGTTAGCTTTGCTCATGAGTAGCTACAAAAACTCACTCCATATACTTATGCAGTTGCATGAAAAAATAAGTACTACTTCCTTTTCTTTCCTGACAGGCTGATGATGGCATAAGTAGACGGTCACACAGTGTGCCTGACTCCCTTGAGGACTCCCCCTCACTCCAAACACAATGCCAACTCACCCGCACAATGAGCAGTTCTTGTAATTGGGCTCTTTTAATTCTCCTAATCATCATTTGATGCCCAATCAACTCTCAGTTTAGAGAATTTGAGGTTTTTTAGCTTTTTTCAATGCCGTTTTAAATTTCTTACAATAAAGAAGCTGCAATAAATAAGGCAGTCATATTATATTTTAGTCACGATGTTCCATATTTCCTTTGCCCTTTATTTATATCAATTTGCACTAGCCTGATAATACCAAAACAGTGGTGGAATACCAAATGGAGAAGTGGTCTTATGCAGCTCATTACATCTATTCTGTCTCTAATAAGATCCTTTATTAAAGTTCTGCCCTTCATTTGCACTGTATGAGCCACGCATATGTACATCCCACCGTGACATATTCTAGGACAAAGCACATTTGAAATGCCCTTGAAATAGCGAGGGTATGCACATAATTGAATTTTTATAATACTTTTCTGTATTCTGTGAGAATTGCTGGTATGCACTTTCTTCAGGAATGTGTAATTCAGGAAAAGAAAGAAATATAAACACAAGTTAAAGTATTATAACATTTAAATGACTGTATTATTATTATTATTATAGTATTGACATTATAGTGAAGAGATAACTTTTTCTTTTTTGCTTTTGGACCAACGTTGTGTGCTTCACAAACCATGCAAACAGGTTCTTTGCAAATTATGTCACTTCTGTGGCTTGAACTGCAGATTAAGGTCAGTAAGTGATTTTCTGCATAGAAAGCAGCCTCTCAAACCCTCTTTTCATCAGTGCATTGTCAGCCCCATTAGCCTAGCATTTTAGCATTGCTAATAAACAAAACGTTTCATCATCTCACTATAGCACATTCATTTCTATCCTATTAGCAGGACTTCTAATCACTTTCAAATAAAAATCTCCTCCATTGAAAACAAACAAAACACAAATCACAGGCATCACGTTTAAATCCAGAGTAGTAGCTACAGTTAGCTAGTATGTCAGTAGCCTGATGCTAATGGTGGGTCTGTATACATATTAGAGACACAACAGTACTAAAAATGACAATATCATAGTAGTTCCAGATCTGCACTTCATCCAATTACATCATTTCTTTGCTATTGATGGCAGAAGCAGTAGCATCACATTCTAAGAAACTTTAGTTTCATGACCCATACTTAAATTTTAATTAAAGATGTTGAAAGTTGTAATGGAATAACCATTTTAAAGAACCTTTCAGTAGATCCTTCTTTAATGAAGCCATTGCAAATGACATTTGAAAAAGCATTTAAAGCTATAGTTAAAGAATCTCCATATGATAAAACACCAGCTAAAGTTTTTTCTAGAACTGATGTAAGAGTACAGAATTCCAAAGAATGTTTCGGAAAGCATTGTCCTGAGGAGGGAATATAATTTTTCACGTCAGTCAGGATGATAACATCCGTTATAGAAATGAGTGATTGTTGTTCATATACAGCACGAGGCCTTTAATTATCCCTGCTGTCCTGTGGGACATTTCACTGTGGGGGGAATCTGTGGCCTCTTTATTAGTGCATTAAATTGGGTAGGTGGGGGAGCATGGCATGGCCAGCCTTACTAGGGCCACATTTGTCCTGCTTTAGGGCCCTTTGTGAAGACGCTGGCTGGTTGAATATGCATGGGCTGGTATGGTGTGGTCCCCAAGAGCATCACAGCCTGACAGCGTGATGGACGAGCAGACCCGGTATCATCTGGGAGAGATTTTTTAGGGAAACAAAGAACACCCCACCCTTTAACAGAGCTAATGAAGGGCCCATGCAAATGAAGGACATGCCAGCACTGGTGAAAGAAGTTCCTCAACCTAGAGATGGAATTTTTGACCCTTTCAGAGCTGAGCTGAGCAGAATCACAAAGACACGAGGTGAATATTGTATTAGCTGTGGTTAATTAGCTCAGAAAAAGAGTTGAGTGAACAAGTCAAGAGGAAGTATGCAGCAGAATGAAAGGTTAGTTGCTCCTAGAGTGTTAATCAGTCTAGAAATTGTAGTATGTTTTGATTCTCTAAAGAATATTTTAGCGGATGGCTCTTTAAGAAACATGTTTTTGTAAATGAAATGCGATATTGAGTATACATTTTTTACTTTTAACTTAATTTATTCTAAACAATGAATTTTAGAATTTGACAAAAAAAAAAAAATCAACTAATTTTGGATCATTTTTGGACAAATAGTCATGTTTTGCCACCGCCTAAACTGGTATTTTTAAGTTTTCAAGGTTTCATATACAGTATATATAGTGCCCTCCATAATGTTTGGGACAAGAACACAATTTTCTTTGATTTACCACTCTGCTCCTCAGTGTAAAATTTTAAATCATACTATTCAGACATGATTCAAGTGCACATTCCACACTTTAATTTAAAGTTGCATACATTTTAGTTTCACCATGTAGAAATTACAGCACTTTTTATACCCCCTCATTTCAGGGCACTATGATTTTGTTGCACATCCCTTGCATGCAATAACTGCTTGATATCTGCGATTTATAGAAATCACAAGGTGATGAGTGTCTTCTCGGTTGGTGCTCTGCCAAGCTTCTCCTGCAGCTACCTTCAACTCCTGCTTGTTCCATGGAAAAGTTGTTTCTTCAGCATGTGGAAGGCATTAAATCAGGTGACTGACTTGACCATTCAATTTTCCATTTTTAGCTTCGAGAAACTCCTTTGTTTTCTTAGCCATATTACATGTATTTGGGATCATTATCTTGTCGCATGATGAAGTGCCACCCAAAGGCATTTACTGGAATATATAAGATGTTTCAATACACCTCAAAATTCAATGAAGATAAGTCTGCCACCAAGGTGCACCATGTGTACCACCATGTGTAACAGATCAGCTGGTATGTCTTGGGTCTATGGCAGTTCCTTTTCATCTCCACACTTTACCCCTCACTGTGATACAGAGTAATCTTGGTCTCATTTACTCTTAACACCCTTTTCCAGAATTCTGCAGGTTCTTATGTAGTTTTTCTGAAACTATAATCTGCCATCTTGTTTTGTGGTTTGTGTAGTGCAGATAGTAGTCTATGACAAAGACACACGTGCCACCTGAAGACTCTGATTTGCTACAGGATGATTTGTCTTTACCATAGTGTGCCATCTTCCATCATTAGTGAGCATTTTTCAGTCATACACAGTGGAGGAAATAAGTATCTGATTTTGTAAGTTTGTCCACTGACAAAGAAATAAACAGTCCATCTAATTTAACAGTGAGAAATATAATATCAAAAAGAAAACCCAGAAAATCACATTATATAAAAGTTTATTTGCATTAAATTAAGGAAAATAAGTATTTGTTGCCCTACCAACCATGAAGAGTTCTGGCTCCCACAGACCGGTTAGATAATTTCAACTTGTCACTCACATTAAAGACACCTGTCTCAACTAGTCACCTGTATAAAAGATACCTGTCTATAGACTCAATCAATCAAACAAACAGAGTCCAACCTCTCCACCATGGGTAGGACCAAAGAGCTGTCTAAGGATGTCAGAGACAAGACTGTAGATGTCAGATGTAGGGATGTCCTATACAAGGATTTCAGACACAAAGCTGGAATGGGCTACAAAACCATAAGCAAGAAGCTTGGTGAGACGAGGACAAATGTTGGTGCAATTGTTAGAAAAAGGAAGAAACACAAAATGACCTCAACCTTGGTCTGGGGCTCCACACAAGATCTCACCTCATGGGGTGAGGATGATCATGAGAAAAGTGAGAGATCAGCCTAGAACTACAGGGGAGGAGCTTGCTAATGATCTCAAGTCAGCTTGGACCACAGTCACCAAGAAAACCATTAGTAACACACTATGCCATAATGGATTAAAATCCTGCAATGCCCACAAAGTTCCCCTGCTCAAGAAGCCTGTCTAAAGTTTGCCAATGAATGTGTGAATGCTTGGGAGAAGGTTCTGTGGTCAGATGAGACCAAAATCGAGCTCTTTGGCCTCAACTCAACTTGCCGTGTTTGGAGGAAGGCAACTACTGACTATGACCCCAAGAACACCACCCTCACTGTCAGGCATGGAGGTGGAAACATTATGCTTTGGCTGTGTTCCTCTGTTAAGGGCAAAAGACAACTTCATTGCATTGACAGGAGGATGGATGGGGCCATGTACCATAAAATCTTGAGTGACAACCTCCTTCCCTCTACCACGACACTGAAAATGGGTCGTGGATAAGTCTTCAAGAACGACAATGATCCAATGAACATACAGACAAAGCAACAAAGGTTTGTCTTAAGGAGAAGCACATTAAGGTCATGTAGTCTAGCCAGTCTCTGGACCTTATCCCATAGAAAACTTGTGGCAGGAGCTGAAGCTTTAGGTTGCCAAGTGACAGCCTCTAAACCTTAATGATTTAGAGCTGATCTGCAAAGAGAAGTGGATCTAAATTTTTCCTGCTATGTACAAAAAACCTCTGTGCTGCCAACAAGGGTTTTGCCACCAAGTACTAAGTCTTGTTTTGCTATGGGATCAAATACTTATTTCACTCAATGAAATGCAAATGGATGTATTTTATACAACTGGATTTTTTATATCTTAGTGTTCAAATAAACCTACCATTATAGACGGTTGTTTTCTTTGTCAGTAGGCCAACTTACAAAATTAGAGAGGGGTCAAATACTAATTTGTAGTATA
>JBBIGC010000036.1:7909256-7921171 GCA_037576955.1 Lepidarchus adonis
GAGAGAGAGAGAGAGAGAGAGAGAGAGAGAGAGAGAGAGAGAGAGAGAGAGAGAGAGAGAGAGAGAGAGGGAGGAAGGAAAACCAAGATTGGATAAGAAGTTCCAATGTCAAAAGAAGAGAAGAAAAGAAAAGAAAAGAAAAGAAAAGAAAAGAAAAGAAAAGAAAAGAGAAGAAAAGAAAAGAAAAGAGAAGAGAAGAAAAGAGAAGAAAACTGTAACTCATAAATAAAAGGCAAAGAAAACACAAGTAAAAATAAAAAGGAGACTCTAAGCTCTAGTACTGTAGTGCTGTACATTAATGAAAGGCAAGGGGAGAGGCAAAGCCCCGCTGGGCTCCCCAGTATCCCCTCTGTTGCGAACTCCTTTTAATTAGGCTCACAGCAGGGAAGTCTCCCCCACACACGTACCTCCACGCCTCTCTCTCTATCATTTTCTCTTTTAGTCCATTATCCACCCATCCCCTCTTCACTGTCAGTACATGAGTTACAATAGAAAGACCCAGTGAGGTCAAACCATAATTGTAACACACTCAAGTGCACATCTCTGACCTGAAAATGTTCTATTAATTATCAAAGAATAAAAATACTAAGGGTTACAAATGGTATCAAATGTCACCTTAGTCCAATTTTAGTCATGAAGTCAAACATCAAAACCACCACCAATCAAGACTACAAGTAAATAAAATAAAATATACTCACAATAGTCTCTATAGTTGTTTATTAATATTATATCATTAATGTAATTCCAGATAAACTTCAAATGATTTTGTGTTCATTTTAGATGTAAGTCATTGTTTTGTATAACTAGCATTAGCCTGGATCAGGGGTTAAAAATTTTATCAGGAAATTAAAATGTAGCTAACTTGCTAATGCTAGCAATGCTAACAATTACAAGTCATTCTTTCACATGAGCTAATCCTAGAGGCACAGTTTAAATCCTCTGTCATATTTTCAGTAGTAAACTGTTATCTAACTGTTTAGTTGTTAGTTCAGCCCCATTTATGTGCTTCTAGATAATGACTAGCTAGAATGACAATCCATAAAGTGATATTAGCATTAACTGAGCGATGTTGGCTAATTCCAGTTTAGTTTTTGTTAGTGAAAGAATGTTGTTAGCATGTTTTTGGAGATACTAAGGTTTGAAACCGACTTCCATTGTATAAACACAAATGAGCTAGCACAGATTAGCCCTCTGATTTAAGGTGATATGTCTGCTTGAGTTTAACCGCACTACCAGTTTCTGACTCCTGGCTATGAAGAGACTGCTGGCCATCTGCCCACTCCCCTGTGCGATGACATTTGGCTGGAGACCTTTAACCCTGCAGGAAAATGTCATTCTACAGGACTTCAACCCAGGACAAAGATCCCTGAACCCCAACACACACACACACTCACAGGCCAATCCCCATGCAACTGAACAGTGATTTAATAAAGCAGTACACAGAGGCAAGAGCCAATGTGACTTCACTAGTGAACAGGTCATCTTAGTGGATTAAGATTAGAATTAAATATTTTTTTTGCCCAGTTGCTATTTGATAAACATAGCATTTGCAATAACAATACAAGTAAACTTCGTACTAGCTGAAACTAACGATTATTTTAATAATCGTTTAATCTGTCGATTACTTTTTCGATTAATTGATGAATCGGATAAACGACAAAAAAACAAGAAAAGTTCGTTTCCAACCTTTTATTCAAAAACAGAACTAAAATCTTTAGAAAGTGCACAAACATGTTGCACCTTGAGCTGTTATGATAATAATAAAGCCGAGTGTAACCAGGTTTCAAGGTGTGGATCATTTCAGTGAAGCCGTCATCTTCAACCATCGACTGAGGCCTCATGTCTTAACAGTTATTAGTTTTGTCCTGTTTTCAGTCCAAATATAAAAAAAATCTTAAATCAAGATACATTTACTAGACACATGAAATAACATAAGAAATTATGTCTTGTTTTCTGAAAAAACAACTCTGTAGTTCTGTAGTGACTTACCTGCTGTTGAACTCCCTTCCTCCTCATCAAACCAGGATCATTCAGGTGCTGGATCATTCCCGTGATGCTCCTGTGCAATATCGCTTTGCATATTTTTTAGTTAACACACTTTTTCTGTGTATTTAGTGTGAAACGCACGGATTTCTCAACCTCCGCTCGTTTGTTTGAATGTTTGCTCTGCCCTGTCTGTGAGGCGCTAACTCTGCTAGCACCCGTGCACGCGAGAGGGAGACAGAGTGCTTCGCGCTCAACTAAAGTTTTTATAGTTGTTTATTAATCTTATATCATTAATGTAAGTCCAGATAAAGTTCAAATGAGGTTTTGTGTTCATTTTAGACGTAAGTCATTGTTTTGTATAACTAACATAAGCCTGGATCAGGGGTTAAAAATTTGATCAGGAAATTAAAATGTAGCTAACTTGCAAATGCTAGCAATGCTAACAATTACAAGTCATTCTTTCATATGGGCTAATCCTAGAGGCACAGTTTAAATCCTCTGTCATATTTTCAGTAGAAAACTGTTATCTAACTGTTTAGTTGTTAGTTCAGCCCCATTTATGTGCTTCTAATAAAGCTTCTAACTAAAGTTTTTATTTTTTTTAATAATCAAATATCTCCGCGTCGCGCGACACAACAAATCGATTATAAAATGTGTTGCCAACTCTTTTAGTAATCGACTTTTATCGATTAAATCAATTCGTTGTTGCAGCCCTAATTCATACAAATCAAGATTTCCTCACACCTCATCGCAGCCATTTTAGAAACTTCAGTCCCAACTTTTTCTCAGTCACAATTAGCAGTGCCAGATATGTATCTACATTCACTCCCACTAGGAATCCTCTGTGCCCCTGAGGAACGGTGATTAATTGAGGACCCTCAGCAGGCACAGATAAGACCACGCAGACACAAACCCACCATGCAGCAGCTCCAGCCTTTATTGTGGTTATCAATCAGTGGCATACAAAGTGAGGAGACAGCAAGTGGGCCAATTTCCACACAACGATCCTACTCATTACGAAGCAGTTGAAAGGTGTCGGCTGAATGAATCACCATGCCGAGATTTAGAGAGCCACCATCTGAAATGCCATGCTGTGATGTGTTCCATACACTTCAATCACACACTAGAGTCAAAGGACATTTTAGAGGACAAAATGAGGACAAAATAAGCTATTTGCTATTTAGGTGTTTATAAAAGTGTGTCTCAGGCAGAAACCTCATATTTTCATATTTTCTGTCTACTTTTTTATTTACAATAAGTTTTTAAAAGTTTTACAAGTTTGCACCCCTAAATCAAACTCCCTTTAGTGTCAACCAGAAAAATGAGAGAAAATTACACTTTTCTAACGGTAATTTCAGTTATTTACTGACAGAATGCTACACTATGATAAAGCTGCCATGTGCACCTATATGACAGCCCTCACTACAATGAGCAGAGATGGATCTGAACATGAGAGCAGTGGTCATCCATAGCAGCTGCTGGGAGTAATGGCGTATTGAGCTGTGGTCAGTGTTGGGGTCAGGGGCTGATCCCTGTCCTCTAAGAGGCAAAATGCAGCTGGTCCACAGCTGGGTCACCACCCTGGGCCAAAGCCCAGTCTGGCCAATATCAGCCCTCCCTCTCACCCACGCTATGGCCCTGCCGACTCATCACTCATATATCACTCAACCAGCTCATCAATCTGCGCTGTGCAGCATTATTCACACCTGTCATGCACGAACGAATCATTATGATGAAGTCTTCATTTACTCTCACGCTCACTAGCACCTTTCAGTTACATTCTAGTGTCTAACAGCACAAGTTTACCACCACTTTTAGTGTGTTTTCCTTCCACAATTGCATTTTAACTAATTAGAACAGGGCCACTTCTGAACCTTAACCCCTAACCCTACATTTGCCATTTGACCACCCTTCCTATTCATAATAATTATACAGAAAAATGTATAATAAATCCTCAAGTACTAAATAAAACATATACTATATAAGGGTAATATAATAGTTATTAAATTGCCTGTAAACATAAATAAACATATAATAAAGTGAAACAACTATAAATCAAATACAAATGTAAATTACTGAAGCAAAGCCAATAACTATGTAATTATTAAATAGTACAATATCATTAACACATGGAGTCCATAGTGGCTCAGGGACATGAGCTAACTTTTTTATTTATTTATTTTTTCAAATATAATATCTTTACATGACTAGTCAATAAATAACATATTTTTGCTCATCATAGATAATAATTTTGGAGTTATAAGCAGTCTGGAACAGCTGTAGCACATCTTGACACATATACTTCCAACTGCCAGTTCTAACTTAGTCCTAAAATGTAAAATAAATCCTCAAGTACTAAATAAAACGTATACTATATAAGGGTAATATAATAGTTATTAAATAGTCTGTAAATATAAATTAACACATAATAAAGTACAACAACTATAAATCAAATACAAATGTAAATTATTGAAGCAAAGCCAATAACTATGTATTTATTAAATAGTTATTTGACAATATTAACACATGGAGTCAGGGACATGAGCTAACTTTTTAATTTATTTATTTTTTAATCTGAAAGGAATAATAATTATACAAAAAATGCTTAATATTCTTTGCTAGGATGTGTGCCACAGTAAGTTGCAGGCAATAAGGCAATGTAATTATGGATAATCAATGCTAATGAAGTGATATTCCAGTCAATGTTCTTGCCTAATCTTGTTCTTGCCACAAATTAAGAGGCACTCTTAGTGTTGTAGGGATAACAGGATAATAAGGGTTATGAGTGTCCTGGATTTCTGCAAATGAAAATGGCAGAGGATGCTTTCTGGAGAAATGTATTGTAACCTTACAGTAGTTTTAAACCTTTTGTTCATTAACTGCCTCATGTATAATACTGACACTAGCCTGAGGTCCATTCAACTCCCCAAAGAATTCAGTTACGTTCACTAATTACAATGCAAATGACCAAAATTACCCAGTTTATGATTTACTCTAACACAATGCAATACCTTCACTGTCCTGTAAACATGAGACGATCAGAATGATAAGAATATCAGGTAATCTTGATTGTCTTATATTTACCACTTTACACAACTTTTAAACAAGTTTACACACCATTGTTTTATGGATTTTGAAAACGGTTATTACCTGCAAGTTGCCCTTTACGCAGTGTGCACCAGAAATTATAATATCTTTATATGACTATTCAATAAATAACAAATTTTTGCTCATCATAGATAATAATTTTGGAGTTATAAGCAGTCTGGAACAGCTGTAGCACATCTTCACACATACACTTCCAACTGCCAGTTCTAACTTAGTCCTAAAATGTAAAATAAATCCTCAAATACTAAATAAAATGTATACTACATAAGGGTAATATAATAGTTATTAAATAGCCTGTAAACATAAATAAACACATAATAAAGTGAAACAACTATAAATCAAATACAAATGTAAATTACTGAAGCAAAGCCAATAACTGTATTTATTAAATAGTTATTTGATAATATCATGATTAACACATGACATGAGCTAACTTTTTAACTTGAGCTAATTTATTTTTTTAATCTGAAAGGAATAATAATGATACAAAAAAGGTTTAATATTCTTTGCTAGGATGTGTCCCACATGACTATTCAATAAATAACATATTTTTGCTCATCATAGATAATAATTTTGGAGTTATAAGCAGTCTGGAACAGCTGTAGCACAAGGTACTGCATACCTATCTTGGTACATATACTTTCAACTACCAGTACTAACTTGGATCTTGAACTTGGATTCCCCCACAGCCCCCCAGTGCCCTTCCCATTCATCCTCACAGCGGCGTGACATGGCTTTGGCCCTGACCCTGCTACCTGGCTGCCCTGGGACATCAGGCGCTTTTCCTTCGTTATGGCCTCATTCATTAGCAGTGACTGGCTTCCCCTCAGCTTAATGAGAGCGGCCTGTAATGTAAATGCTCTGCTGATGAGGGGACGCGTGTGGTTCAGGGACTTTGTCGAATTACCCTGATATGTGCAGGCACATAGACACCTGGGCCTCACCGCTGGAGGGGTTAACCGGCGGCAGGGTGGTCCCCAAAGACCAGGTCTCAGCTGTGAAAGGCACAAAAGGTAAATCCACACTGGGATGCTGGATGACTATGAGGGGCCTTTCCTCTGGCTCTCTGATGAGCAAGACCGGCTATTGTTTGAAGACATGCGGGAGAATTCAGGAGGACAGGACAAGCACTTAATGAGATAAAGGATGCGGTCCATGCGAATCTGTCTGGCGTGCGGCGTCATTTTAATTCGTCTGCTGCGATATTCATTTGGCGCAGGCTGGAAATGCTTTAACAAGTAATAGGGTGAATAATAAGTAACCATTTCATTCAAAATGCTGCATTAAGCAAAAGCATAAACACAGTTTCATATAGTTACATAAAACACAACGTGTAGTAAAGAATTATACAGCAAATAGCACAATTTAGAAGATGTCATATCATAATGAAAAAGCACATCATTTAAATATCCTAGCATGTAATGTATACATAATTGATATACTTATATATTATATATTTATATTTTTTATTATATATTTTTATATATTTTTTTATAAAATATTTTTATATATTTTATTATAAAATATTTTTTTATATTTTATTTTTTTATATTTTATTTTTTTATATATTTATATTTTTATATAAAAATATAAAAACCCAACCCACATCCTGTATATTTTTATTTTAATGATTTGTAGGTGCTTAAAGTAAATGCAAAAAGCATCATTTAAATTCCTAAATTGCTGAAGTGCTTTAATACTGAATGTGGGACTGCAGGTGTTGCAATTAGCTTCGCAACTGAGTGAGTCTAATGATGATTCACACCGGCTTAATCATGATCTGATCTGCAATCAGCCACACTGCTGAGTAGGCCTAATGATGATTCACACTGCTGTGATAATGATCTGATCTGGAGCCAGTCAAGTGCAATGAGATGTAACAGAATTTGAAGAAAAAAACCACAATGATGATGACTCACTCAAAATCGTGAAGCTCTGCAATGTAAAGATGAAGCACAGTAATACATTCTCATTCACACCAAGACATTTCTGCTAACTTTTAAACACACCAGCTTTCTTAGTCGTGACATTGGACCTATTTTAGTGTTTCCCAGTAAAACACAGTTCAGCTATTTAAAAGACTTGGACTGAGTTGAAGTAGGTGTGTGAGAACTCTAAAAACAGTGAAATTAGAAAGTATCTTTATATTTTCTTGCTATTGAAATGAATTGAAATTCAACTTTATTTTCATTGCACATGTCACAGGTACAAGGCAACGAAATGCAGTTTGCATCCGTCCATAAGTGCTTTAGCCATGATATAGATATATTACAGATATATGTTGGCAATAATATAAATATGTAGTATATTACAAAAATTACAAAATGGTCTATTATAGATATGGTTATACTATAATGTGCACAGTGTGGAGGTATATGGAGAATATTCTATAGCTATAAGTATGTACAGGATGTAATGAGAGTGAAAGCTATACACTGGCTATATATATAAGAGAATATAAATAAGTAAATACAAAGCTGAAATATAAAGCTATACAGAGATATGAAATATGAACAATTTAAGTTATGACAGTTGTTAGCAGTTGTACAGAATGATTGTCTATACAGTATTTACAGTGGTGCAGTTAGAACAGTGGAATGTGTGGGTAATTTCTACAGGGGCTGTATTATCATCTAACCGGCCATTATTATGGGACTATCCCATAATATCCCTATTAAAGTTTGCAAGCTCTCCCTGTGTTTACATAGGTTGCTGTCCGAAGACTTGAGATTTAGGTGTGTGTGTGTGTGTGTGTGTGTGTGTGTGTGTGTGTGTATCCCGCCTTTTGCCCATTGTTAGCTGAGATTGGTTCAGAACAATGATAAGTGACTGACAGATTTTCCTACATATGTACATAAATATTAAGTTTTAAATCTGATATTATAACTAGTTACAGTCAACCCCCATTAGCTCCCACCCATTGGTCTGGGCCGTAAATTTGGTGCGAGGCTGTGATAGAAATTTCCGAGATATACAGTGGAGGAAAAATTTATTTATTTAAAAAGGTATTTGTAAGTTTGCCCACTGACAAATAAATAAACAGTCTATAATTTTAAATGGTAGGTTTATTTTAACAATGAGAGATCCAGAAAATCACATTACATAAAATATATAAATTGATTTGCATTTCATTGAGTGAAACAAGTATTTAATCCCGTAGTAAAACAAGAATTAGTACTTGGTGGCAAAACCCTTGTTGGTAGCACAGAGGTTAGATGTTTCTTGTATGAAGGTTTCCAGGCTGTCGCTTGGCAACTCAAAGCTGCAAAATGCATCAATGATTGTCCCATCGTAAGTTAGTTTTGCCCACCACCAACAGCGGCAGCGGCAGCAACAGCTGACCAATAGAATTAGTTCGACTGACCACGTTCTGGGCTACAGCGCTAAGATGGACCCAAGTTTGGTGAGCTATAGTAGGAGAAATGCATACACCTGACACTTTGCGCATTGTGGCAAGGATGAGAGGTGAGACTGGCAGCTTAATGAGGTAAAAGTCTGTTTTGCAGTCTTAAATGGCAAGAAGCGAGGTTGGAGAGCAAATGGGGGTGACAGTACTGTGAGTTATTAAGAGATAACATCCATCTTATAATTATTATGTAATTATGCACTGGCATTTTAAAAATGGGACACATGAGAAGAAACTTTCCTGTTATTATGACTTGGTGGTGGTATCAGCTCTTCCATGTTATTCGATAAGCTATTCAAACGTCTGCATTAAATTTGGAGTTTTAGCTGCCAGCACTGTGTGAAGCAGCACTTCTGTAACCCATGTGGGGTCAGTCAGTCTGGACTCTCCAAACACCCACTGCCCAAATATGGGGAAAATTGCCTCCTGGCAGATAATAGCATGTGCAGATTTTTTTTTAAATGTTTCCCACTCAAATACAAACATACAGTGTTGTATAACTGGCTGCGGATGTCTGTGTGTATTTTGTTTATTGTGCAAAAGTAAGTTGAATAGAAATTCAAAAGAATTGAGATGTTTTCAGACACCAATAAACATAAATACAGTAACATATTTAAAAAGTAATTTTAAAAAATAATAAAATTATTGTGTGTGTGTACTTTTATTTATTGAGCAAAAGTAAGTTGAATAGAAATTCAAAAGAATTTAGATTTTTTCTGACACCAATAAACATAAATACAGTAACCAATTAAAAAAGAATAAAAAAAAACTATTGTGTGTGTACTTTTATTTATTGTGCAAAAGTAAGTTGAATAGAAATTCAAAGGAATTTTTTCAGACACCAATAAACATAAATACAGTAACAAATTAAAAAATAATTAAAAAAAATAAAATAAAACTCAGCGTCTTCTCTGTTCTAGCATCTCTTATTGTTTCAAAAGTTTATTAGAATTTCTTTATTTAGACTTCTGATAGGGCAGTGGCTGCATTACACTATGAGTAGAATTTGTTATCCATGCGATTCGTGTGATCTGACTAAGAAAATCATTAGCAGTAGCTGGATGTTGAGAAACACTTCAGGAACAAGCCGGATCATACTGCCTCAGACTCGAGCATGAGTGAGCATCAGCCTCGCCTCATTAATCTGTAGGTGTGGCAGTGCATATCTGATGGGTGTAATATGCACATGACATGAGATTTTCTTTTGAGATTTGCATTTGCAAATATTACATCCAATAGCTTATTTAATAGAATTTGTGCATAAGCTTTATGTTATCAAAGTTCAATCTGAAAGAGGGTTTCAAATATTGCATGGAGGTAGATCATTTTAATATAACATAAAAGTGAATGGAATAAGATTGCTGGTGTGTTATTTTCTCATTTGTCATTGTTGGTTGGTCAGTTTCTTTGAATTCTCCACTGGCTGGTCATTTCACACAACTAATAGCCATTTATGTAAAATAAGCCATGTGACGTTCATATATAGAGTACATCATGCAAACAACATAGCTAACAACTCGGCTAACAACATGGCTAACAACATAGCTAACAACTCGGCTAACAACATGGCTAACAACATAGCTAACAACTCGGCTAACAACATAGCTAACAACTCGGCTAACAACATGGCTAACAACATAGCTAACAACATGGCTAACAATGGAGGATGTGTCAATTGTTTTGCTGGATTTTGTGCATATGTATTTATAGCCACTGTAGATAATTAGGTCTAGGGCACATGGACAAGATCCAAAAAGAAAGGAAAGCTAAATAACGAAAAAGAAGAAGGAATTTACATGTCACACAGTACTTTTATATACTTCTGTTGTTGTTTGCAACCAGAACTGGTTTGTTTGATGCAGGAATGTCAACTGTCAAACTAGTATGAAACCTACACCATATTTCTTCATTGAGCGTGAACCAATACATCTTTTACAGTATTTGTGACCACAAACATGGTTCTTTTATCTTTTAAGGACAGTTTAGCTGTTTAGAATACTTATGTTAATACTTAAGTATTATACTTGTTGGTTGGTCAGTTTCTTTGAATTCTCCACTCGCTGGTCATTTCACACAACTAATAGCCATAGGGGTCAATTGCACCTGCGATCTGCAGGGGGCTATGGTGATCAGGCCACCTAATATCTTCAAAGAAACTTAAATTTTATACCTTTTACTCACAGGTAACTATGATAACTTAATATACTTAATATACTAAAGCGATAGTGAGTCAATAAGAAACTACAATGCTCATTTAAGGTCATTTACATATGGGGGGGACAGTCATGGATTTTCCAATAGGGCTCTTAACGTTCCTCTTTCATATACACTGTTTGTGAGGCTCTCCTCAACACAGCTGCCTGCCTAGAAAAGATCTTTAGTGCTTAAAGGTTATCCTGTCTCTCGATTCTTCATATCTAACCTTTTGCAGACACAAAACACATGGAAGTTGTCAGTGCACACCACACACACACACACACACAGGGATATATTCAGCCAGGTCACAACCTCTGGCCTTATAAGAGGTAGCTGCAGGACAGCTGGCAAAGCTTTTGCAGAATTGAGTTGTACTCCCAGTAGGATGAAAAATGACAGCTCTTCACCACAAAAATTAACTCAGAAGCAGCATTACTCTTCTCAATGGCCACTTACGTGAAATGCATGCACAGACAGTTCTGTCACTTATCATTCCAAACAGAGAGAGCAGCTCAGCAAGGATTTACACAGCTGAAACACAAACAAATTCCAAAAAAATTTAATTAAAAAGGTAAGCCCAAATAATATATTTTGCATAATAGTACAATATACCACAATATTATTTGGATTCCATAAAATTCTAGAACTTTATTTCAATTGTAAATGTGTTCAAACATAGTGTTATAATGGGTCACAAGATGTTTAAATATGGAATTTCTGCTCTTATAAGAAGTCAAATATCTACATACAATTTCTGGAAAAGTTGGAATATCAAATGCAATTAAAATAAATCTGCAATGTGTAAAGGGTTCCCCTTCATCACTTGGCAAGTTAAGCTCGCATTGTGATACCAACCGAACTACAACTCCCTACCTCTACAACTGATTTTCCCCCACCAGACAATACATAGTCCACAATGCACTGCTCCCCATGAAACACGCCTTCCGCTACAGCCAACTAGTTTATACCAGATAAATTATGGAGCGTTACGTTTCTGTCTGATTTAAATTATTGTTCAACACAACTGAGGACAGTTCAGCAAATGCTACATAGAACATTAGAGCCTTTAGAACATTGACTTTAGATTTAAATGTGTCTGTCAGCCGAGCTGTCTCTGCTGTCTACCTGTTGTAAAGTCCTGCTGTAAGGGTCGCACGCCGCCGTGTGCCCGCAGCGCCCCGCCAGGCCACTTCAGGCACTGAGGGCGACACGGGGCGTC
>JBBIGC010000036.1:7969329-7979852 GCA_037576955.1 Lepidarchus adonis
ACACACACACACACAAACACACACACACACACACACACACACACACACACACACACACACACACACACACACACACATGCACATACATGCTCTCTCTCTCTCTCTCTCTCTCTCTCTGTGCCACTGCCCAATGGTTGCCAAATATCATGCATATGTCAAGGATTAGATTCTGATCTAACAGATTATAGTCAAAGCTTTCTCCTCTTCAAAATTCACATTCACACGACACAGGTCATGTGACAGCTGAGGAAGGGAGAAGGAGAAGCGTAGGTGTGTTCATTAATAGCACTGAAACGTCAGACGCTGCCACGTCTATGGCAACCCCACAAAACATGCTCTATGTTTGTGTGGAAGTGTGTAGTGTGTTCAACTAAACGAATACATATAATCTGGAAACATGTAAATAATGATAAAATAAAATTAACTTGTACATTTTTATTTATGAAAATGTAACACACACACACACACACACACACACACACACACACACACACACACACACACACACACACACACACACACACATATGTGTGTGTATATGTATGTATATATATATATATGACCCGAAAGTATATATATCTTACGAACGGTGAGGAAACAGCCCAGAACTACATGGAAGGAACTGGTCAATGACCTGAAAACAGCTAGAACCACAGCCACAAAGGTTACTATTATTAACAGATTACGTCATCATGGGTTGAAATCCTGCAGTGCTTGAAATGTCCACCTGCTTAAGCAGTACAAGTCCAGGCCCATCTAAAGTTTGGCAGAGACCATCTGGATGTCATGTGGTCAAATGGAACACTTTGGTATAAACACCACTCACTGTGTTTGGAGGGGGAAGAATGCTGAGTTGCATCCCAAGAACACCATACTCACTGTGAAGCATGGGGGTGGAAACATTTGCTTTGGGGCTGCTTTTCTGCAAAGGGGACAGGGCGACTGATCTGCATTAAGGAAAGGATGAACGGGGCCATGTATCATGAGATTTTGGACGAAAAGCTCCTTCCATCAGTGAGAGCATTGAAGATGAAACTTGGCTGAATCTTCCAGCATTACAATGATCCCAAAACGCATTTCAAGGTTCTTGAGCGGCCTAGCCAGTATCCGAACTTGAATCCAATAAAGAATCTGTGGAATGAGTTGAAAATCTGTGTTGCCCAGCGACAGCCCCAAAACATCACAGCTCTTGAGAAGATCTGCATGGAAGAATGGGCCAAAATACCAGCTAGAGTGTGTGCAAACCTGGTGAAGACCTACAGGAAACTTTTGACCTCTGTCATTACCAAACAAGGTTACATTACAAAGTACTGAGCTGAACTTTTGTTATTGAAAAAATATTTATTTTCTGCACCATTATACAAATAAATTCTTAAAAATCATACAGTGTGATTTCCTGAATATTCTTTTATATTCTGTCTCTGACAGTTAAAGTGAACCTATGATGAACATTACAGACTCTTTTAAAGTGGGGCAACTTTTAGAATCGGTGGCTGACAATTTTTTTTGCACCACTGTATATTCACTTACTCACTGCAATCTATCTATAACATCCAAGTGAAATATATCACAGCTGCAGTTCATAATAATAATAAAGCAAATGTAAGTATAATGTATATACATTTAAGTAACAACCATTTTTATTGCAGACCATGGTTACTAGCTTGCACCTGTGATCAATTGTAATCGGCGTGATTAGTTAAGCATAAAAGCGGTTGTTCCTGGAGAATTCCCTTCCTTGGTAATGCAAGTGACAGCAAACAGCTGACTATGAGTAGCAAACCACTTTTAAAAGATCTCAGGGAAAGACTTGTAGTCAGACATAAGGCCTGAGATGGTCCATATAAATAATAAAATAAATAAAAGTCCATAATAAATAAGTATTTGGTACTACTAGGACCCTCTCTGGATCCAGCCATATATATATTGCTCAATCTAGAGATGCAAAGTTTATAGAGAAGCATCCCATCAGATTTAAGGCTGGCATTAAATCAAAAATTGATTTAAGCCAAATATTGACATGTTTTTGATTTTTTATCATTTTTCTGCACTGTAGCTGTGACACACGATATTGCCAAAAGTCTTTGCTCATCTGCCTTTACACGTATATGAACTTAAGTGACATCCCATTCTTAATCCATAGGGTTCAATATGATGTCAACACACCCTTTGCAGCTATAACAGCTTCAACTCTTCTGGGCAAGCTTTCCACAAGGTTTAGGAATGTGTGTATGAGATTTTTTGACCAGTCTTCCAGAAGCATATTTGTGAGGTCAGGCTCTTCTCTAATTAATTCCAAAGGTGTTCTATTGGGTAGAGGTCAGGACTCTGTGCAGGCCAATCAACTTCTTCCACACCAAACTCGCTCATCCATGTTTTTACGAACCTTGCTTACGAACCTTACCAGGTTGACTGGTGCATAGTCGTGTTGGAACAGAAAGGGGCCATTTCCAAACTGTTTCCACAAAGTTGGGAGCATGACATTTTCCAAAATCTCTTGGTGCTGAAACGAGTTTATTTCACTGGAACTAAGGGGCCAAGCTCCTGCTCCTGAAAAATAACCCAAAACCATAATCCCCCCTCCACCAAACTTTACACTCGGCACAATGCAGTCAGACAGGTATCATTTTCCTGGCAACCACCAAAGTAGACTCATTCATTAGATGGTGAAACGTGGTTCCTCACACTGGAGAATGTGTATCCACTGCTCTAGAGTCCAGTAACACCACTGTATCCAATGTTTTGCATTGCACTTGGTGATGTATGGCTTGGAAGCAGCTGCTCGGTCAGTAAGTAAGTAAGTAAGTAAGTAAGTAAGTAAGCCAACAGCTACAAAGTGCTTTACAAAAGAGATAACATGAAACACACATCAGTAACAATACAACAATAGTCATACAGCACTATACACAGTGTTTCATTAATTTGTAAAAGATAAGGAATAAAAATAAGTCTTCAATTGACTTTTAAACAACACACGGGAGTCAGACTGCCTAATGTACACAGTCCCCTTTCCATTTAAGATTTGTTCTTGGAACCACTAGTAATTCTTGACGTGATGACCTTAGAGACCGAGAACTTGTGTAAACAGTCAGCAAATCACGTAGATAATCAGGGAAACCCATTCCATGAAGCTCTCTACTCACTGTTCTTGCGCTAATCTAAAGGCCACATTTTTGGAGGTCTGACTCCGCTCTGTCATTTAAACTGGTTGCTGTCATTCTCAGTTGCTTCCATTTTGTTATAATGTTATGGGTTGCATTGAGTACATATTACATTTTCTAGAAAAGAAGGAAGGCAGACATATCACACAGTTTGCAAAGCTGAACTCCACAAATGACATCATTCATCTCTCATGGGAACCCACCCACTGAATATACTGTATATTTTTTGTATCCTACAAATTTGCATGACACTGTTACCACGCTTGCTTCCTGTTCTATCTGATATCAAACCACAAAGGTAAAAAGAGAAGCTCATGTTGAAAAATGTCACAATGTCCCAAAAGCCAGCATGTATAGGGCAGCGCCCTGGGAAGACTGCCTGGTTAAATTCCTGCCTTTGCTCAGTGATCTCTAATAAGGATGTGAGTGGGATAAACCAGTGAGCCTAGTCAAGGACAAACTGTAACGACCTGGTTTTTCTCAATAAGGACAGCTCCCCCCATCCCCCCCACCCCACCTCACACACAGCCCCCTCCACAGTCAAAAGGAGTCGGAGGGGCCCCAGTTGCTATAGGAACCTGGTAGCACAGCTGAGCATCGCTCTTCAAGCTGTTGCCGTGGTTATTAGTGAAAGCCCTGTTCTCCACATTGCAATAGCTTCACATGAAGATCCAGTGACATTGTGTGTTTACATGATAAGTCTGATACTAAAGGCCTGGGCATTGCTGTGGTCAACTAAGGCACAGGCCTCATTCTCAGTGACATACTGCTTATACCCTGTACACTTGTACCAGTGCAACATCCACATTTAGAACTGAAAAGTGAAGAGTAAATGGCATCAAACTAATTTGCTAGTATTTAAACTAGCTTGAAAGGAGAGTATCTTAACGCTTCTAGGACAACCTATGTCTCCAACCTTATAGAAGCTATCAAAAATAACCCTAAACAAGCATACCACCAATATATAGTATCATTTCTTTAATGATAAATTAGAAAATATTAGACACACAATTCAGTCTGCAAATTTAAATCCAGTTTAATAATTAACACTTCAGACAACAGACTGCTTTACACCCCTTCAAGAATCAGATCTCAGATCAAATTCATCAACATGCATCCTAGATCCACTACCTACACACTTTTAAAACAAATACAACCAACCGTTATCAAAACTCTTATGAGAATAATAGATTTAGCATCAGCTATGTACCTGAATTATTCAAGTTAACAGGTGTCAAACCTCTGCAAAAAAAAAAAAATTGACCCCTGCCAGCTCTCAAACTATTGGTCAATATCAAACCACCCTTTAATTTTCAAGATGAAAATGGCTGTAGCTCAGCAGTTATGCTCCTTCTTACACAAGAACAACATTTACGAATTGTTCCAATCAGGGTTTAGGCCTCATCATAGTACAGAGACTGCACTGGTGAAGGTAGTAAACCACCTTCTGAATCTGATCAGGGATGTGTCTCCTTACTTGTGCTGCTCGTCCTTGTGCAGTTTTTGACTACTACTAGACAGGCTAGAAAATGTTGGAATTAAGGAAACAGCCTTTCTTGGTTTAAGTCTTATCTAATCGCTAACAGTTCATAGATATACCTCTGCTCGTAGCAAGGTAAAGTTTGGTGTTCCACAGGGTTCAATTTTAGGCTCATTACTGTTCTCCCTGTATATGTTACCTCTGGGGAATGTTATCCTTATCTGAAAGCACAAAGTTAACTTCCACTGCTGGTCAGTGGTCATCCTGTGGCCATGCACAGGCTAGAGTAGATAGGCTTGTATTTAGCTTTCACTCTATCTGCAACTAGAAGGGAGGTATTTCCAATAAAACAATAACGTTTGGTCATTTCTTTGTGTTTTCTACTGATCTATTGAAACCTTCTGCACCTCTTAAGCTAGCATCACCAAACCTCCAGACATGCAGTATTCTTTAAACACCTGCTCTGTAGTGGAAGACATGTGCTATAGGTTTTGCATCACAAGATGATACATTATGACATATAAGGATAAAGAAAATGGTTTTTATTTTCAGGGGAAACCCATGGCTTAAAGTTTGGAGACACAGGCTTGTAACTGCAGGGTCACCAGTTAACACCCCAGGACCAGGGGGGGAAATGTGAGTGGGTTGAGGGAGGAAACAGGTTATACCCACCCACATCCATGGCTGAAGTACCAATGAGCATGGCATTTAACCTCCAAGCTGCTTCCTGGGCACAGGGGTGCTGTCCCCTGCTCTTTCCCCTGGTGGATATGTTTATGGATGTCTAGAATGGGTTGTATTCAAAGGATAAATGTATTACTCACTGTTCACATTATGTGAGAACTTCAATTTTACTGGTCAAGTTCAATTGCCAAAGTGAGATTCTATCTTTGAAGTAGATCCCAATCTTAAAAATGAAAAGAACTATGGGAGCCATTATATGTAAGTATGTTGGTTTCCATGCAGCAGCAAATGGACTGTTTCAGGCAATATTTCACATCTGCAGATTGGACTTGAATTCAGCAGCCTGGAGGTGGACAGACTCTGAAAATGCCGGGATCGATACTGGGAGCAGCAGGTCTTCTGGCTACTTCAGCCTTCAGTCTGAAAAGCACAGCCATCAGCACCACTCACACACCGATCAATACTGATACATCCTCTCCTAGCCACAGCATTACTGTAACAGGCACATCACACTCACCTTTCAGAACATGCTGCTGTAGGGCTGAATAAGCTGCACATATGGAACAGGATCTAATCTATAGTAGTACCATCCAAAGACATATAGCCTATATATACTGATCAGCCATAACATTATGACTACTGACAGGTTAAGAGAATAACCCTGACCATCTAGTTATTCCATTACAATGGCACCTGTCAGGGGGGTGGGATATATTAGGCAGCCAGTGAACAGTCAGTTCTTGAAGCTTACATTTTCATGGCCACCCAAGGCTCAGTGATGCATGAGCGGAGTGAAGGTTGGCATGTCAGGTGCTAAAGAGGAGCTCCTGTTACACAAAATGTCAATGCTGACTATGATAGAAAGATGTCGGAACACAGTGCACCACAGTCAGAGCTGTTTTGGCTGCATGAGGAGGACCTACACAATATTAGGCAGGTGGTCATATTCTGCCTGATTGGTATATGCCTTCACACTCCAAGGATGCTGTTCTCTAGAGTTTACACAGAATGTCACAAAAACATTCAGAGAACTGCAGTTCTGCGGCCTTGTAGATCAGAAGGTCAGAAAGAGCACGGCACATCGAACCATGAGGCAGATGGACACCAAGGCATGGGGTTCCACTTCTGTCAAGCAAGCACAGGAAACTGAGGAAACAATAAGCAGGCTCACTGAAACTGGACTGTTGAAGATTGGACAAACTTTGCACTGTTCAATAAATTTTGGTTTCTGCTGTAGCATGTGGTCGTGGGCATAAAGAGCATTAATCCATGCACTCAACCTGAATACACAGTACTTCAATGGCCTCTCCCAATCTCCAGGGCAGTAGAAACACATTGGAAGGAGCTCCCAATTGGTGCAGCCATCTAAACTTTGGCCGTATCATTGGAAGATCCGATCTCGGGCCCAATCAGCTGTGGCCAGGAATTCAAGAGACCACAATTTTTTTTCCCCCCTGGGTGGGTAGCAGGGACTTCCCTCTTCCCCATTAGTGTGACGCTAGCCTGGACGAATGTCTGCAAGCTCATGTAAGAGAATTAGTGGTTAGTGTTCTCCAAGCTACGCTATCTGATTACGTTGCATCAGTAGTGGTTTGAAAAGTTGAGTGAGAAGTCAGACTCACTTGCCTCAGAATATGGCGTTATGGTGGCGGTGGTATTGTGGGTGCAAATTTAGATTAACATTTCAGGATATGTTAGAATAAGAGATGAACACATTTATGAATGATTAATTCAAATTTAAATTCAAATTCAAATTAATGCAGCAATTGCAGGATTCTGTGATGGCAGATGTCTTGTCAGTAAATGACAAAAATCTCCAAGCAATGTTTGCATCATAAGCTTTTATGACAGCAGGGGAATGCTACACAGCATCAGATTTTTTGTGGCTTGTGAGTGTATTGCCATGAACCTTCAAGTGAACAAGAAACTGGCTCTGCCACCTAGTGGGCATCAGCACATACTACAGAACCCAACAAAAGAGAAGATACACAACTTTTACCCACAAGCGGTCAGAGCCCTGAACTCACTGCCACCACCCAAGAACTGCTGAATACACACACACACACACACACACACACACACACACACACACACACAAACACACACAGAGTTTTGCAGCTCCATTTGCTGCAGCTCATCTTGCACATTTCTGTCTTGTCAAACCGAAAATATTTTTGCACAATATCACTTTAAAATGTCTTATGTCCTTCTGTGTCAGTGTATATATATATAGATCCTTTCTTTATATTTTATCGTTTTAAAATGTAAGTATAGTTGCCTTTAAGTATTTTGTTTTTGATATTATATTTATTCTTTACAAATGCACCAGGGTGGTGAAAAAGCTATTTTAATACACTGTGTACTGTGTATACGGATGTATTGACAATAAAAAACCTCTTGAATCGAGTGTGATTTAAAAAAGGCAAAAAAAAGGTGGTTAATCAACATGCATTTTTAAGAACAAGGCAGGAATTTGATCTGTCAGCCCTCAATGTAGTGATTTACCTGTACAATTGAAAACATGCATCAAACCTTGGCTTTTAATCTAGAAAAGACTATAAAAGGTGTATGCACCATGCTCCCAGAATAAACACAACATAAAGAATCTCAAGGACTTGAGGTCCAGTTAAACCAATGATGGAAACACTCATCTTTTGTATAAAGTCTAAAATATGAAATCTGATTCTGCAGAAAAGAAAGGATTGACAAACGCAAACACTGAAATTTTCAGAGGACTGTTTTAATCAGGGCAATCTAAGTAAAAACACTGTCATTTACAGAACATGAAATACAAGCAGTGACAGCACTGTCAAGTGTTTGTGTACTGCAATCTTCATATTAGCGTTTAGCACATTACAGAGGTTTTAAATTCCCTTTAAGCTAACTTTAAAAGTACCTTAAAGCTGGTGATAAGCAATTTCTAGTGACTTTATTTCAAAATCATATATACTTCTGTAAATAAATTTTGTACATACATATTAATATAGAAGTACAGTTGCCTAATGCTGCTCCAAGCACTATTTTTTATTTTTCACACAATGATAAATGATTAGGGTGTTAGGAATTAGATGCTACAGCAAGCAAATAAAAAGCATTTTTCTCCTCGCCCTCTGGAAAAGACAAACGATGATCACCTGAAACAGGTACATGTGAACAGCAGAACTGGCATTCGAAACCATGGCTTCCACAAAACCACGCAAAACAATTCACACTGGTTTCAAAGAGGTTTGGGTCATTTTATCTGAAAGCTTTGGCCGAGGAAGCCGTCCTGTATTGAACAGTGACTATTTGACATCAACCAGAACAATTCCAATGGCACTTACCTATAAGGCAAGAGCATTTGCACCTTTGAACATGTATACATACACCAAGTTATAATCAGTCATAACATGCTGGACGTTTTGTCTGGAAGCCAAATGCAGGGCTGGGCCAAAAAACAACACTATCACACCCAGAACAACATGACGTCCGGGTCAAAGTAAACATAAAGGGCCCTTAATGCCAAGAAATCACTTTTAAATAGCTAAAAAAAACCTTACTATGAATGGTTAAAGAACCAAGTGTGAGAAGAATCTACAAAGAACATTATAGCTCACTTTGAATTGTTTTTTTTTCATATAGACTAAGCCCAGAATCATTTAGTTGATTTTTAAGGGTGTGGGTTTGTGAATTATACAAAATTATTGTGCAGAATCATAGGCTTTTCAAATGACTAAGCGCTCACACTTCACTTAAAGCTGTTATAGTCAAAGATTTCTATTAAATAGCAAATTCCATGAGCGTTAGTTAACAGTTAGAGTTTCATGAGGCAGACGGAAGATCATCTCCAGCACTAGAGAAGGTGAAAACCGGTAGTTAACAATTAGGCACAAGAATTAAGACATGATTACACTAAAGCCTCAGAAACTGTGGCATCACATTTACAGAACAATAAGAAACACTGAATGAAGATGAGGCATGCCTACAAAACAGGCATTAATAACATCAATAACTGCATTTCCTCCTCAAACACCCATAGAATATTAAAAGGAATATATATATATTCAATTATAGTATATTTAATACTGAACTTGCAGCCTCTATACGTGATTGCTTGCTATAAATGTTATAAAAGTCACAATTAAGTTGAAGGTTTGGTCCTGCTCACTGCTACATTAAACCTGCAAGCAGCATCCTCCCAAAAATTTAGTTAAAAACCCAAAGTGCTTTAACAAGACAGGAATGGCAGAATTTAAAAGGATGAAGGCATGTACTTTGAACGCATTAGTAGAAGTAATGTTAAGAAAAAATGGTTTGCAGTAGTTAAAAGCTATTTCATCACAGGCAATAAAGTAAACCTATGTAAAAACAGAATAAAATAATGTAAAAATTAACTATGAACAAACATTGGAATGTGGTTGGAATCTTAGATGGACTGCACAAGTGTAAAACTGTGGAATTAATCAACATATTGGCAGAAGAGACACTGTTCATAAACAAATAACCTTCGTCCCTTTTTAAAAAGCTACCTTTTGATCAGAAAATCCAATGTGTAGGAGTGGTGACGATCATCATGCCATAGCTCCTCATCCGGATACATACATTCAAAGCATTTGCTCACACAGAAAAACAAACACACACACACACACGCACGCATCATTCTTGTTAGATGTTGAGATGATGTGGTTGGGTTCAGTTGTTCTCCTCCTTAGCTTGGGCAAGAGCTTTCTCTGCAGTAGCTGATCCTTCAAAGCGCTGAGAGGCAATGGCAGCTTGATGAGACATGCTCTTCCTCACAATGTCGCCCTTCCTCCATAACGTGATCTCCTGCAAGATCAACATAGTTATACTTACTTATCCAGTGCACAGTAATAACAAATAGTATATAGAACACACTTTCATACAGATAAAGGCTCAAAGTGCTTCACAGACGAGTGAACATAGATACACACACACACACCCCAACTTACAATGGAGATGCTTTCTAATTACCCCATAACAAAATTCGCTGGCGAGAGTAAAGTAGAACAGTGGTCCCCAACCACCATCGGGCCGTGGACCACTACCGGGCCGTGGAGCATTTCGAAATGGGGCGCGGGCCGGTGCCGGTCCGTACAAAAAATTTTAACTTTTTTAAAAATATACGATCTCAATCCGTAGCATCTAAGTGTGTTAGAGACTCAGCTTTGCCGCTATTCTGGATGAAAGTCATGGCAGAA
>JBBIGC010000036.1:8027217-8043600 GCA_037576955.1 Lepidarchus adonis
TTCCATTGCAGCAGAAATATCCTCAAACAGATTTGTTTCGGTCGGAGCTTTAATTTGATCTTAAACTGACTCTTCTCTAAATCTGATCTCAACATATCGGAATGCTGCGTTTTTTCCTGTTTACACTGTCATGGGACAGATCTGATCTGTGTCACATATGAGCAAAAAATCGGACTGAAAATTTAACTGACAGTGTAAATGAGGCCTAGATGGAAGATGATGTGGATTTTCAAGGTCAGCAATATACAGGTTTCTGTATGATTCAAGCAGCTTCTGATCTCATATGCAGGAGCTGGCTTAGGTTATTTATACTAAACATCATACAATATACATCACTAGTTTAATGCAAAAAAATTGAGGTTTTGAACTAACACAGATTTGAAATCAGCATGAAAAACACACATTATGTAAATACAAAACCAGTGAGGAGAATGGCCTGCAGACTTGCTTTATCAGAGCATGGAATTGAAGTTGATGTCTGGAGTTTTTGTCCGCAAGAATATAGAAAGGTGAGCTCTTGCAGGGTCTCAATTCATAAAAAAGGCATGGAGCAGGAATAATGTGAGGCGTAAATGTAAATTCAATTATTTTCATTTATTTAATAGTTTTATGGGTCAGGGAAAAGCATAAACCTCTCTCTATTGAGGGCTTTGCATTAACACTAGTTTTGCTCTCAAGTAAATCAGATGCCAGAACAGGAGCAAGACCGAGCATCTGCCAAAATGACAAAAAAAAATGGACACATTTATGGCGGTGTACTTGAAGGCCTCACTGTTAAAGGCTGAGTCAGCAAGCGGATGCCTTGCGCTTCCTAAGGCTCATGACAGGAAACTGATTCAACATTAATCCATAAAAACACACTGGAGAAAAAAAACTAAACGGAACATTGATGACAGGGATTTCAGAGATCTGTGCCTGCAGATACTGAAAAAAAAAGAAAAGAAAAAAAACCTCACACGATAGACTAGTATTAATTCAAACAAGAAAGCTGGCATTGCTGGTGTGGAATAAAAAAAAGAAGTAACAAAAAAAAAAAATAGTTTAATCATCAACTCGATTACGTAATGGCCTTAAAAGGTAGATGCAGTCTAAATATTTTCTCTACTTCCTTCTCTGGACAGTCAGTTAGGTGCCTAGATAACTTGTTTTCAGCTGTAAATAACTAGATTTATTTTTAAGAATAAATAAGAGCACATTAGCATTTTTTCCAAAGCAGCAGAACAATGGTTCACCTGAAAGAACATCACAATAAACCCATTGTAGACGCATTGACATGTTGAACTGGCGCAGCCAAAGACCCTCTGCTGGATTCCAAAATGAAACATTATGCAGAATTGCAACCAGACAGAGAGAGACAGCAAGAGACAGAAAAAATGGGTGTTTGGCAGTGGGCTTGCTCTGGGCAGTAAGCTTGGTAACGAGGGCAGGGAGGAGGAAAGCATTAGAAAGAGAGCACTCCCATGCCTCCCCTGAGTCGAGAGCTCGTGGAGGGTGAAGAGGGACTGCTGTTCTGAGGAGGAAGAGCACATCACTCTCTCCCTCTGCTTTGGCTAAACTCAGTCAGTGAGACCGAAATGGGTCGAGAGCAGGAGACAAGCCCTATAGACCATGATTTAGGTTTCCAATCAGTACCTACACGAAATAAAAACAGATCCATTCAGAAAACTGTAGATTCCCGCATCCAGGCCTCATCACACTCACATTTTTGTCGCTCATCCTCATACCTCTGAAAACGCTTTTAAAATTAATTCTGAATAAATTTGAGAAGATAGCGGTGTAACCATATCTGAGAATCTGGTTCCAATGGAAGTCAGGGAACCAGCCGATGAGAAGGAGAACATTTGTGATGGTACAATATATACAATATATCATGTCCATGCAACAGTGTGTGGAGAATACTGCACTGTACAAGCCCATTTAAAGGATGTATACATGGACTTATCTAATATGTTCTGTATAAAGTGAGCTCTTTAGTTAAATTCCTGAATAGTACATGCCACGGCATAAAATACAACACACCACAGTCCATCTCTGGCTTAATGAAGAGTGGAAATTAACCATTTGAAGGAATTTGAAATAACGTAGAATGCCAATGTTGTTTCCTAAACGCTTGCATGAATTAAAAAGTCATTTCAAAGACGACGATTCCTAGAAGAACTTGTCAGAATTGTTCAGTGTTGATATTTGGAAACGTATATTAGAAGTATTAAATGCATCCAAAAGAAACCCATCGAAATAAATGATTATGCCCATGTTTTGTACGCAGCATTGTTGTTATGGATGGGACTGTGTATATACCTCACTAAAGTCAAGGTATTGCAATTGCATAAATTATTATTCATACTTCAAAGAAATAAATCTATTTAATTATTTACTTAGCACTGAATCAAGTCAAGTCGAAATTGTTGGAATCCTGACATTCCAATACACTGTATTAAATAAAACTCTAAATAAAATGTGCTTTACTTGGTATAACTCCTGATAGAGGTCTATAACTAAATGCTGAAAGAATGTAAAATGAGTACATTACGAACAAGAGCTTTAGTGCACACAGGCATTTAAATATTAGATAAATGAAAGTGCTCTGTGCGACCTGGGTGTTGCGTAGAGCCGTTTGATTGACTTCAGTATGATGTTACATTCCCATTCGATTCGCCCGTGTTGAACGCCAACCTGCTGCCCAGACTGTAATATTGTGTTTCTACCTGTGAGTGCAGTAATGAGGAAGTCTAGGGCTTTTCTGTATATATTATATTATATAGAAACATTATATTCAAACAGATTTTAACAAAAGGATGTTGAATTTTATAATCATAGTATAGAATGATTCTAAATTTATTAGAAATGAACCCTTACGTCCTTATTTTAACTATTCCTGATACAGCGACATAGGCAGAGAAAACCTCGCCACTGATTCACCCTTTGACAGCACAATGTGTGAATAATCATGGGATATATTTGGTCCTCCAAACGACATAACGCAATGCAGCTATTTTCTTTCCACTAATTAGGATTTTAGCAGAAACGGATAACAAGGAAACACTTTTTTACACCATCCAAATACAAACATTTAAAAAAGTGCTTGATTTAGACACCCATGTAGCCTAAAAACTGCTGAAAGATATAACAATATTCTGCTACAGACACAGTGGGTGTGCGGAGAGGGACTTCCTTCTTCTGTGCCACATTTGTCTCAGCATGGCGATCGAAATGTTTTAATTCCATATGATAAATTCATCTCAATGTTGAGGAAGTCTTCGCAGATTAACCCCCTCTTAATTTCCCCATGCTTTGAAAGCTGCTACCTGTGGCAGCGCTGCAGCACGCTGGTGCCACCACATGCATGCCAGCGCAGGCTGATCATGGTTTCCTGACTCCGTTTCTGTCAGGTTTAAAAGTCTTTCGGCCAGAACAAAAATTTTATTAGTGGCTGATTTTTCAGTGCATCTCTAATGATATGCAATACAACGTTACCAATTAAGGGTGTAAATCACAAGTGTCCTCATGATTAGATTCTACATTGATTTTTTAGGCAACAACTGTGCAGTCAGTGAGAAATATGAAGACATTTCACAACCTGCTAAATTTCCATCAACATGCATGCAAATAAATTACAGTTTTAACATTTTAGGTCAAATACAGTGACGTAGTCAAAAGCAAAGACATTTTCCACTGTAAAAATGGAGTAAAATTAACAGTGGAATGAACAAATGATTTTCACACCAATTTCTTGCAATCATGCAATTAGTCAAAGCTGAAGTTTGAGCAAGCGTATCTGAAAGGACGACTACTTTTACAACAGCCATTACTGTCGCTAGGAATGATGGAATACTGAATTTTATAATATGATAAGAAATTACCGTGCTCTACAGCAGGTATGTCCAGCACAGCTTGGTGATTTCCATGATCAAGCACACTTAGTTCATCTCCTCTGTTAAATGACAGGTTTAGTGAGTGTGTTTGAGGAGAGAAACTACCAAAATGCAGACACCAGTCCTCCAGGACAGACTTTGGGCAGCCCTGCACTACAGCACTGTCAAATAGTGATGTATAATAAATAAATAACATCAATAACCTCTGTCCCTAGAATTCTGCAGAATTTTGGCATGCAGTTGCTGATGCTGCAGTCACAACAAAGTAGAGAAGGGAGAAAAAACATATTTTGGAATGGGAATTTCCCCTACATTTACAATATACTAGCAGGAAACCCGGCGTTGCTGGGAGAGGATAGTACCCAGAGAAGGGGAAATGTGGAACTGGGAATTCATGGTAACAGCAGGATTTGTAGGTAAAGGAACAGAGCAGGTGACGCTCGTCCAAATAAAGGGAAAACTTAGTGTAAAAAGACACAATAGAAACTTCATTTTGTGAAACTGATGGGGGACGGTTACAGCTTCTTTATAGACGACGTTGGCAGTTTTTCCTGTGGGGGTGTTTGTGTGTGTGAGCACTTGCAGGGTTCGGTAAAGAGAAAACGACGCGTTGGACGCAACCGGAAGTAGCACTACGGCTTCGGGAGCATGAGATGCAGCTAAATACCAACTTTGGTTGCAATCCGTGCAGCCGTATGGACAAGAAATATATATTACATATTATATATATATTGTTTGTTAATGAGCCTAGTTTATTCTTCATGGTGTGTTGTGTGGATTCACATGTGTGAATAATCATGGGATATATTTGGTCCTCCAAACGACATAACGCAATGCAGCCATTTTCTTTCCACTAATTAGGATTTCGACAGAAACTGATAACAAGGAAACACTTTTTTTTTTACACCATCCAAACACAAACATTTTAAAAAGTGCTTGATTCAGACACCCATGTAGCCTAAAAACTGCTGAAAGATATAACAATATTCTGCTACAGACACAGTGGGAGTGCTGAGAGGGACGTCCTTCTTCTGTGCCACATTTGTCTCAGCCTAGTTTATTCTTCATGGTGTGTTGTGTGGATTCACATTTCCGGATGAGTGTATCTGGGGGTGTTTTCTGATGAATCAGTGTTCATATAACCCAACAAAAGTCTTTAACCATGCCACAATAATAATGTGCCTTAATTGAAATATATCATTCGCCGCTCAAAATCATCTCTTATGACTTTCCCAAAAGTAAAAAACGAATCCGGTTACTTCCCAGAGAAATACAGGAAAGCCTAAAAATAAGAACCCGATGCTCCAAATGAGTCAGGAAATTGTTGGTATGACATCATTGTTTTAAGTCATTGTAATTAATGGAGTCTAAACATACTTTTTAATTAGGGATGCACGAACATGGAATTTCATATACAGTCAAACCCTGCTAGGTCATCCCCCGTTATCTCGCCAAACTCACCCCTCGCCATGAAAGGCTGCAGAACAGATTTCCTTCCATCTTCCTTACTCTCACCACAATGTACAAAGTGTCAGGGGTATGCATTTCTCCTGCTATAGCTCTGCAAACTTGGGTCTGTGTTAGCGCTGTACTGGTAGCTTCAATTCAAAGTTTGTGTATAAGTTTGTGAATTAGATTCTAAATTTCTGGTAAATGAAAGTTGCATTTTCTGGCGAGCAAATAAAAGGAAATTTGCATACACAACGGCAATTACTTGACAAAGACACAGCAGGATATCGCTAACGTTTTTACTGCTTGATTTTATCAGCCTGTTAGTCATTGAGCTTTATTTACATTTTTTTTATTTAAAAATTTTTCATTTTTGAAATCTGTCAAAGAAACGTCACTAATACATTTCGATATCTTGCCACCACGCTAACGGGGGTTCGACTGTAAAGTCTGTATCTGCCAAAACAGTTTTAAAAAGAGAGGAATTTTTTTTTCACATTACTCTATACATACTTGTATAACTGTATGCGACAAATAAATCATCTCAATATTCTACTCTTCCAGAGTGAAATCCATTTTATTAACAGTGGTTATCGAGCAAATTTCCAGATACAGAACGTAATCCAGTAGGATTGTGCATCCTTTCATCAAGGACAAACAAATGTAAATGTTAGAACCTGTCCTGAGTAATATGGTCTATTTAAATGTGAATTTGTTCAAAAAATATTGGACATCACGGATCTGCAATTTGAATAGAAAAACAATTCATTTTTCAGCCCTAATGTGTAACATGCAAACTGCAGGTTTCTTTGCCATTTCCCTGCAACAACAGCTGGTATCCCACAAATCAGACAGTTTTCCTGATTAAATGTCCTGATGCCACTGTTGTCCTGCTATCATTCCCATCTCCTGTTTAATCAGCTCCCGACATTTTTCTGATTTATGTAAGAACTTCCTGTTGGCTGTTTACATTACAAATAGCAGAGAGCTTAAAAGAATGCAGGAAGCATTTTTTTCTTCTTAGGAGGCACCCTGAGATCACACTGGAGGAGTCTTGGGAATGTATAACAGCAAAAGTGCAAATGCTCTTACTCTTCAGTACTCAAGCACCTATGTGAAGCTCTGTGAACCTACAATTCCCATTCTTAACATGACTCAAAAGTCAGGAACCTGCTATTATAGTTTTACATCTACATGGAATACTTTTGTCTGTTTTCATTGATTATAACAGGACATACAAGGTCAACGACCACAAGTCTGTTTCACATCTAAAGGGACTCTCTTGGCAAAATTACATATATACATATTTTTAAAATATTTTTAATGTTGACTTTTTCTTTCTCTTTTAACTCCTTCTCTTTAATATTATTAAATTTGCAGCCACTGTGTGTATTAGTGTCTAAAATTAATTAATTTCATGCTTTCAAGACTAGGTTTTTTTTGTTAAACTATCAGTAAATATTATAGATTTGAAGAGGGACAGACAAATACTAAAAAATAAAAAGTATTTTTAAAAAGTAAAATAAAAGTATAACAAGTACTTGTCCTGTGCTACAACCTTTTTCCAGCCCTTTTTTTTTGCTGTGACTATTAGCCTGGCCAATCATTTCAGCTTTATGGCCTATTTCTCCACGCTGTCGTTCTAAAGTAGGACAGTGTAACCTTCCTTCTCTGCAGGTTTTGGGGTTGATGTGATTGGCGCGGTTGTGAAGGGATCACTGTGTGTGTGTCTGTGTTGCAGAAGATCCTCACGAACAGCTGTTCTGTGTAATATGGCACCACCAGAGCTTAAATCCACCAAGAAAAATACAATGCAGCATGCACAACTGGGTCTACAGAAACACTCAAACACTGTCAGCAGATAGAGAACAACCCTGCGCTATAGACCAGTGGTCCCCAACCACCGGGCCGCGGGCCGGTACCGGGACGTGCAAAAAATGTAAACTTGTTTTAATTTTTTTTAAATACGATCTCAATCCGTAGCATTGAGTGTGTTAGACTAAATTTTGTCAGTATTCTGGATGAAAGTCATGGCAGAAAACCCTGAGATCACCACAACAGCACTGAAAACCTATTCTGAAAGGACCGTTTACGCGTTACCATAACAACCAGAGTGCGTGAGAGGCAGAGGACGACGTTACTCTGATCGTTGTTAGCGCATTTCAGGAAAACGCAGCTAATAAAGTTACATAATTACACAGTGGATTCACCTTTATTATTATATTTACAAAATACAACCGTTTTTGTGTTGGTCGTATCACTTGATTTTGTTGTTTTTATCTGCGACACCTTAATGCTGGTCCGCAAAAATATTGTCTGACATTAAACCGGTCCGTGGTCCACGCGAAAAAGATGCTGTAGATGGTTAAAGCTACATATCTACATATATTAGAAGTTTATAAACATAGCTGGAGATATGCACAGTTGTATAAGTACTGTGGACATCAGCTGGAGATCAAAATCAATATCAGAGTGGAGGAAGCTGTAACAGCTGGAATTGAGACCCCTCACTTCCAAATGGTGAGTCATGAGACAACATTCATCATGCAGGTCTACACCAGAGCAAAGGAACCAGGCAGGTGGAGACACTAAGGGTCAGTGTTGCTGTAGCAGTGGAGCTTTTATTGCCAACAGAAAAAAAAACAAACAAAACACAGGCCCCTCCAGCGATCATGATCCAGATATTGATCACAAAGGCTTTTCACATCTGTACTAGAGTCTATTCACCTATATACTTACTGCAGAGTGGAGGAAAGGGTCAGCAAAGAGTGACCGGCATTTGATGCATGGTCTCATTCTGTCTGCACCTATAATATAAGCGGTAATGAGGTCTTTAAAGCCATTACCCATTTGATCAATTCAATGTGTGTGTACATATTAAGTAAAGATTATGCAGATCACATATGTAAATAAAAAAAGAAAAAGAAAGAAAAAAGGACTGACTGGCTGTAATACTTAACTGAATGGCCAGACAGGGCTCAAAGGTAGCTGCTGCATTTACAGCCCTTAGATAACACACTCCATTTGCTTACCCAACCAACAATATCAGCCTACAGGGTGTTTTTTTTGCATTCACCTGCGATCCAAGCCAAAACAGTGCTGTCAGTATGTGTCCATTTTAGATTTCACAACATTTCAAAATCATCTTTATCATTGGGACAAAGCAGGAATGTCACAAGGCTAGTTACAGAGACAAGAACTCCATTTAATGTGCAATTTGGTTAATGATTATGCTTAATTTACAGCCAGGAAGTCATGCAATAGCTATTCAGATAAAGACCAACTCATGTAGCTTTAAAAACAATTGTGCCCATATTAAAAGGCATGTGGTCAATAAGCTTTTACTTAGAAACCAACACCACCCATTATACTAAGCCTAAGGACAGTCTGTGGAAATTAACAGCAAGCCTTTTTTTTAATCCCTGTATTCAGAGTTTTAAAATATGGCTCTAGTAGCATAACTTTATGGAAGCTTATCTGTAGCAAAATTCAATTGGTAATGCAATATGCAAAATGGCAATACAATATTCAAAATGGCAATGTAATTCTGTATTTCAATTTACATTTTCCATCAAAATTTGGTGCAGAATGAAAATGAAAATTCAATTATATTATTTACATTTGCCATTTCCAACAGTAGTCTTTAGTTGTAAAGAGTACACTATTTTAATGCTTAATATGTAGCAAAATTATTGTTATTAAATGAAAATGTATAACCCAAATTGATTTGATATGTGTAACGTGTCCAACAGAAACCGTAGCAAAATTATCATTTAAAATGTTATTTGTCCTAAATGCATTTAGACTAACAGCTTGGACACTCCCGATTGCATTTTCATCATGACGCCGTGGGATATGTGTAGCAAAATTCAATGCGGCTTTGAAAATACATTCCAAGCTGACCACGCCCACCCTACGCCAATCATTGCGTCAAGGCGGGGATTGGCGGAAGCGTGTTACGTTTAGTAGAGCTGTAATACTCGGATCCTTTTAAGGATTCGGCTCCCTCCGAGTCAATTTACGAAATGTAAATTGAAATACAGAATTGCATTGCAATTTTGAATATTGCGTTGCAATTTTGAATATTGTATTGTCATTTTGCATATTGCATTGACAGTTGAATTTTACAGATAAGCTTCCATACAACTTAGGTGAAAACCATCATGATATAGAGTATCATTGAGATTTATTTAGTATTGTGATTTTTTTTGCATATTCCACAGTAAGTCTTCCACTCCACCCAAAGCCAGAGAAGCTCATCAATACAAAGTTGATCATTTTCTGCATATTGCTGAAGGCTTCCACCACACAGCACAGAAACCAAAAGGTTCTTCAGGAAGAACAAGTAAATGACCTGCAATTACAGTGTATAGTGCTACCAAACAATGAATACAATGACTTTGATTGCGCATGATTGTGAGACATGCATTAGAGGAGAGTATTGTTCCCCAGTGCCACAACTGCATCCATTAGAATTATGTGCATGTGCTATTCTCAGGCCATTCTAGGAAGTGTCCATCATGCAGCAGGACTGAGTCATATGAATGAGAGGTCAGAATAAGCCACAGTGATCCTATAGAACATGCTTACACAGCAGTGTGTGTGTGTGTGGGGGGGGGCGGCTAGTTAACACCCCTCCAGCAAAACCTAAAACACCAGAATGAAGCAATGCTCAGCTTTTCTATCAGAATCAGAAAAACTTTATTGTCCCTAAGGAAATTGCTTATGTAGAGACAGTGACAAAAAATAAACGCACATCTTATACTAATAAAAATACAAAGGTAATAAATATAAAAGTACTAAAGATACAAGGTAAAAATTACAAAGGTCATAAAAAGTACAATAGTAACAAAAAACTACAAATGTAAACTGATTTTTAAATGAAAAGCAGTAAAATAAGATAAATTATAGTAAAAACACAGTAAATTGCAGTGATTGCACTCATACTGTATATTGCACTTTGAGGTTGGTCATAATATTGACTTTTTTACAAAGATATTATACACTAATAACAGTCACTTCACATTGGTGATTATAACACTATGCAATGCCAAAAATGTTTTTATACACACAAAAAATCCCTATTCCACAGGCTACGGATCTTGGCTCCTATCCTTCATGCCAGCCCCTGATCTCTCCCAAGATCCCACATTGTCCTTTGGAGAGATAACCTTTCATATCACATAGCTGTTCATGCGAGACCACCTGACATACTTCCTGACATTCCAGGAAACAGACATCTCCCGAATGTCAGTGGGGCATTTACACAATCCAATACTATAGAAAAACATACAGATTAGAGGTGGACAGGGGAAAAAGTTGAGTGCAGTACTTAAAAAGATAATAAAAAGTGATGATGCATGCTCAACGCAATTACCACTCTTCTCCATACAACAGTTTGATCTAGTATGAGCTGTGTTGTTCAGGATGTCACCTAAAAGGACTTTAATTTAAGCTTCAAATTACTTGTTAGCTACATTACCCTTGTAGCTATAGTGCTAAAACATACTTTTAATTAGTTATTAACATTCAGACTAATAGGAAAAGTCCAAATAAAATTTTTGGTTAAACCAATCAGAAAAACATGTACATTTTTTACTTTTTTAACGTTATATGTTGATAAATAAAAAATAATAACCACTACCATGTATTTCTCACACTTAACAGGTGCAGGTATGACAGCTTCTGATTGCCAGAAAATTTCAAGGCAAAATGATGTTCCATATTTTAGTTATTATCATAAATATAGCCAAAAATATCAGCAAAAACATGTGCATTTTTTACTTTTTTAATGTTATATGTTGATAAATAAAAAATAATAACCACTACCATGTATTTCCCACATTTAACAGGTGCAGGTATGACAGCTTCTGACATTTTCAAGGCAAAATGATGTTCCAAATTTTTGTTATGATCATAAGTGTAGCCAAAAAAGCCATTTTTGAGCGTTACGCTGTCTCACTTCAAGAAAATGACATTTCAAAGTCAAATTTTCATGTATTCTGCTCATAGTTTTAAAAAATAAAACTGATTTGTATACATAAATGGCCACACAAATGGAAAATGGCAATAAAGCTTCCAGTCCCAGCTTTGAGAAAGGTATTTACTATGCATCTGAACAATGACTAGTGATTTATGTAGTGCGTGTAACCATTTTATAGTTATTCTTGATTGTATCAACTTATGAAATAAACAAATAATTTATGATGTTTGAAGTATTATAATATTTTATATTTACTTTTTGGTCAAGTTAATAAACCAATCCACGCATTGAGACTTTTTCTAAAATTTGTCTATAGCATCCAAGCGTCTTATATAATAACAATCACCTGTTCTACTTATTTCCTAATTTCAACTGTAAAATGCAATATACATTCAAATTGACACATTTAGGTTCAGTGGAAACTATAATTAAGATTTTATATTATCTTGCTGTACTGTTCAAAAAGTTATGGACACTACAAGTGAGACACTAATGAATATAAATGCTGTGTTTTCGCCGATTGCAAATGCAACAATACACCTTGGAAAGAAAATCAAATGCCAGCACCTGAATACAGACGCTGTCGGCAACCTTTGGTAGCTTCGTCTTCAGGGAAATCACCTCATGTGGTCCAAAGTCTCAGTCCAAGCTAGCTGACTCAACTGGGTTATTGACCACATGTCTCTAAAGGTGGATGACGGGTGTAGTAGAATTCAAGCTATTACTACAGAAATGATAAAGGAAACTGAAGTGTATATCTCATTCACACACACACAAAAAACTAACATTTTATCACCACTGCAAGCAGAGTGATGCAGGAATCATATCAGCTCCTACTCATTTATATAAAAACAATTGGTGGGCATTTTTCACTGGGCTGGTCATTTAGGGGATAAGGGTAACTCAAGAGGAATGTTCTCTCAACCCCGGAAACCCAACCCAAATCAAAGGGCCCGGGAGGGAGCTGGAGCAAGAGACGGAGCCTGAGCCATATCTAATGTACAAATCAAACGGGGGGGTGGGTGAGACACACTGCTATTTCTGTCCCAAAGGAAACTCCGGCACAGAGCACACTGCTGTCCTGAAATACCTACAGCCCTTGTCACCTTCCCCCAAAGCTCCTGTTCACTCCGTTCCATACACACGTGCAGAAAGGGTCTTGTGAATGGCAAAGCACACTGACTTGTCAGAGACGATGATGAAATTAGCAAAAACAGAACGTCCCAATACAAATTTTTTACAATGTGTAACATTTCATGATTATAAAAGGCATATATTTAAGAAGAAACTGGGAAATAAATAAAATTGGGAAATAAAAATATAAAGAAGATCTGAACACAATTTTTATTTCCCAATTTTATTTATTTCCCAGTTTCTTCTTAAATATATGCCTTTAAAATCATGAAATGTTTTTATTCAAGTTCCTATAAAAAGATTTTTTAGCTACTTTCTGCTTCTCTAAAACATTAGTCTAAACACTTTTGTGGGACATGTTCAGCATTCGAAAAGTCCTAACTGATCCCAAAACAAGTAATACTGAGACATAATCCTAGAACTTTACAGGAATAAAGATTATTCTTATTGTCCAATCAGATAAAGACTACTCACTTCTATCTAAACCAGTTGATCAACCTACATGCCTCAACTTATTACATACCAAATGCTAAAAATACTCTCCCCCCACAAGAAATCAGTGTTATGGGGCCAGAGGCTCTGAAGCAAGAAGCCGGATATGAAGAAGCAATGTGTGGGAAGGGGCTTTTGATGTGGTAAGGTCTCTGGTTTCACTAGAAACCTCATTCAAAAAAATCTGAATCCTAGTAACCAATGGCAATATGAGATCAACCAAAAAGCAAGACACCGCAAATCTGTTCACAAGAACCACACACTTGCCAACAAGCTACAAGGGCAAACCGTGTAAATTACATCCTTAAATGTTCTTGGTGGCTCTTCTCCAGTCTTTCAGTAAGTAGGAAAAACAGCCAAATATCATTATGCTACAGTTGATACAGATCCGAAACGCATGGGAATTACAGGGCAGGCAGTGGGCAATTAAGCGTGGTCAGCTTAAAACCCGTAGTAAAAAATCTGACATTAAATATTTCAAAACTTTAAAAATAGACAATAGTCAAAGAAGTTTTGATGCTTAGGCTTCAAACAGACAGGGAAACTTATGCCTCAATAACAAACCAATATATAATTTATAAAACACTTAAACTACTAAAAGCACTGTTCACCTTCTGTAAATCTAAATGCAGTAAATTATTACATTAAAAACTGAAGTAAAACCAATATAAACTGCATTAAAATGTTAAGTAGAACAAATTGTCAAGAGGTTTTTAAAATTGTAGAGAAAAGTACAGACTCAAAAGGTGAGGAATGAATGGGTGAGTTTTGATCGAATGTTGATAATAGTTTAAAAATTAATCATAAACCGGCCTTAAAACACCACGGAACACATTGGATGCATTTTTCAAAAAGGTTTAAATTAAAAACTATTATTATACATGAATGTCAGCATATTCATGTATACCATCATTCAATGTAGCTTTGCTTTAAATGCTTTAGATATATCTTTTTTTTTTTTTTTTTACCACCATTATGATTCTTTGGATCAGCATATAATATAATAATATAATATAATTATTTAGAAAAACTCTAAATAGGCCAAAATACATTTACTTTATTAAGTATAAAAGAAAACTAAATTAGTGCCCACACGATCAATGCAGTTACAAGGGTCTTTAATAGTGGGATAATGTGGGTTTTGTATCTGATATTTTTGAACATATCTGCTGATGCCAATATCAATGTCTGACAAAAAACCCACAGAAATTGAAACTACATTTACCTGGATTGGACAATATAAAATGTATTTCTTTAAGCTTAAACGTGCTGCAAATATATATGAAAGAAAGCGTATTTGTGACATATTCTAGCACCAAATAACCATTCTGCTTTTACAAATACTGGTCAAATCTAAACAGGTCTAATACAGTATCCATTTCCAGTACCAAACCATTTCCATAGCCAAGTTAAGATTCAACAGCTGGGATCAGGGACACAACCCAAATCAGGAGGGTTAAACTCCAGACCTGGTGTCCAGCACACTTCTCAAACAACCTGGCAATTAACAGGTGTTAAACCAAGTGCATTAGATAATGGATATCACCAAACTGTGCCCTCAAAACCAGAGATTACCACCCCTGACATAAATAAAGTCTCGATGCATAGGTGTCCTAATTAGGCAGCAGATGGCCTCTGATTTCAGCGTGGTTAATTATTTGTGAGATGGTTGAATCATTAAACGGATGGAAGGCTAGATAAAGTAATGTTGCTGTCGAGTCATGTTTGGGCATCGCGAAGTGGGTGACAGCACTGAGTTGATGTAAAGGTGGGCAGGGGCAAACTGGCAGCCTGATCAGGAGATGTGTGAGATTTTTTAAAGGCTTCGGTTCCTCATGGAGCACTGGAGTGTGTGTGTGTGTGTGTGGTGCTTGATGCTCATACTCACAATCCAGGTGTTTCTTCTTCGGCCCCATAATCTCATGCGTGGTCGCCTTGCACACGGTCTTGGAGACCGCAGAGCCGGTCACACTGTGCTGCGCTGCCGTTATCCGGTCCGTTATGCTCTGTCCAGACATCTCTGCTCCCACAGCCCCCGCTTTCCTGTTAAATCCGACACTAACGCTGCCCACGGGTTTGCCACCTGGGCACTGAACACGGGCAGAAGAGAGAAAAGAGAATGAGACAGGTGGAAAGGTGAAGATAGTCTCAGGCTCACGGGTGAAGTTTAGGTTCCACACAAGTCGAAAGATGGAGATAATTTTACATACCGAAAATGCTGCCCTTCCGTTAAAGACAGTCCTGTTCCAACTCCCTCACTCCGACTTCCCTCCTTTTCCTACTCTCCTCCGGCTCTCCTCTCCGGCCTCGCCTTCCCCCTCGCTCGCTGGCTTTTTAAAAGGACTGGCCGCTCGCAGGAAAATGGCGGGTCTGTTTCCTCTCCTCACTGGATCCTCCCAGAGCTTGGTGGAGTGGGTGGGTGCTGCCACACGCAGCCATATTGGCTCAAACAGTGCAGAGGGAGAACCTGTTGGGGCCCCTAATCCGAGCCAAAATGGCGCCTCGGCTGCTGCAGTTGCTCGGCTTTCTCTCCCACTTCCGCCGTTGGAGCTAACATCGGACCACGTGATCGGTATGGCCCGCCCACATCTCCCACAGTGTCCCTCAGTGGAACGGCGCGCGCGCTGCAGTTAAACGTTAAAACCACTGATAGGTTATAATCTCGCAAGGTGTGGAATATATTAAAATATTTTAGCAAGTCAACAGTCAGTTTTTAAAGGTGAAGTGATAGAAGCAAGAAGAAAAATGGTGAGTGTAACACTTTTGAGGTGGCCAGAGGAATGAATCAGCACAGTAGGTTTAATGAAATGTTCCAGGAGTTCAAGGAAGAACAACTGGTGAACTAGCAACAGGGAAATAAGCAAATAAGATCCACTCTGTACACATCAGAGTTGATCGTGCAACTGCAATCACCAATGAAGATAAGTGTGTCACCCTGTTTAACAGCTGGTTTGGTATGGCTGGTAGGCATTGGATCTTGGGCAATTTCCTCTTATCTCCACACTGAAGATTGGGTTCCTCGTCTTCCCCACCAACCCAACGATACATCACCACATCTCCGTTCAGATTGGCCCATTGGTCATTACACCGACCAACACTGCAACGAGCCTTGTGGTGATGACCAACTGACATTCAAGGATGACATCACAGCAACATCAATATCCTGCAGTTTCACCCTCTACAACAGGAGTGCTCAAACTTTTTATACTTTATATTTAAAATATATATTCAGGGCTCTCAAGTTTTGCTGGGAGTGAGATTTTTTTTTCCGGGGGGTTGGGGCAATGGGGTGTCCCATCAACCCGGCATCTTAAAAAAAAGAGCAATATCTGCTATATCAAATACACGTTTTATTTATCCTATAACAAAGAAAAAAACTGTAGTGGCCATTGTCTCTTCACAATATTCATGCATTAAATAATTTAAACTTAGTGGGGAAAAAAAGGAAAAACA
>JBBIGC010000036.1:8043700-8057183 GCA_037576955.1 Lepidarchus adonis
GTTTAGGGGCAGCAACACTAAATGATCTCCCACCCATGGTGGAGAACCTGAATTTAGGAACAGTGAGTAATCCAGTACCAGAGGAGGAATGGAGGAATTGCAGAATCAAATATAAAACCTAAATTCCGGAGAGTGTGTGACGGTGTAATAAGAGCATCGTCAATAGATAAACTGAAATTTTGAAGTTTAATAATGAGACATTTGGTGCCAATTAATAAAAGTTCTGTTTTGTCTGTATTGAGCTTTAGGAAGTTGGAGGTGAGCCAGAGTTTTATGTCATGAATATAAGCTGTAAGGGAATGGGGTGGAGCAGCTGAGGTGGAGGTGGTGAAGTAGATTTGGGTATCATCTGCAAAGCAATGAAAACTAAGACCATGGTTTCTAATAATGTGACTGAGTTAGAAAATATAAATTATGAACAATAAAGGTCCAAGAACGGAGTCACTTTGACAAGAGCATCAATAGCATTTGCTAGAGCATCTTTACCACAGCAGGTGTAATGGAGTGTTCCAGGTCTGCAGTAGTTGTTACCTACTGATCCAACTGGGGAATATTCAGCAGTGTCATGGGCACCCAAGGTTCATTGATGCCTGTGGGAAGTGAAGCCTGTCTGGAGCTTCTGTTGCACAGGTTCCCAACACACAGTGCACCACAGTCAGAGCAGTTTCAGAACCGTGACGGGGACCTACACAATATCAGGCAGCGTTAAGTTGGATCTGTGTATTGCAGTTTGATGAGGAGTATTTTAATGCAAAAAGGGTCACATGAAAATACTCCAGCATTTGACCAAAAATGATTTTCTTATTAAAGCGGGTGAAATAAGTATTGAATACGTCACCAATTTTCTAAATAAATATATTTCTTCAGGCGCTACGGACATGGAATTCTCACCAGCAGTCAGTAACTACCCATCAAATCCACACAATCAAAGAATTCAAACCATAAACCTCCATACTGTGATGAATTTCCATCGAGGGAAAGGAAGGACACTTCACACAAGGGTTCTGGTGCTCGAATACGGCGAAGCTGCTTCCGGTTTATTACCAGCTCTGAAAAGAACTTCGTGACCACTGCGACCTCTGCAGGAAAGTCCACACATAGCACTCAACCCTCCATCACTCAGCCACACTTCACCCACACTAATAACTTACAGCAATATTTCCTGTAACACATGAAATAACATGAACAGCTCAACCATCTTCCGCTCCCATGATGCACCTATCAGCAACAACCAATGACACTCTGTTCAAGTATTGAACACATGAAGAAGCCATGGTGACAGGTTGATACTTATTTTATCTGCTGTATATTGACTTTGTGTTTTTAACAATGGATGAAAACAGACAATTCATAGCTTCTTTTTTGCATTTTATTAAGAATAAAGATCAACAAATATACATTAAATACATTTATCATTTTATGTAAACAGACTATAAACAGAAAATAAAGAAAGAAATCAATTTTAAGAAAAAAGAAAAGCATTTCTGAATACAAGCAAAATAATATATGCATAGTACTGGTAATTAAAGCATTGCCCATTTTTTCCTCACTTAATTGAACAGTTAATTGAACATAAAGACAACTTTTAACTTTTAAAATGAGAGAAACATCCAGAAGCATGCCTGATTGTTAAAGCAGACATAAATATAGAATCAATCATCTCCTGACAGGCAGAGAGCAAGAATCCATAGCCACAGTAGAGGAAAATATAGCCCAAACAAGAGAGTTCCTGTCTTAAAGCTCAGGTCACTCGGGTCATGAGAGTATTTGGCCTACAAGTGGTGATGTGCCATTGAAAAGGCCTCAGATCTGCCTTTTATCTCCCAGTGGCTCCGATATACAGTAGAGAGCATATATGTGCTGGGCGTTAATCCTTCAGCAGCTGTGTAGGCCTGGAAAGTGGAGAGAGTGGGAGGTCAAAGGCAGACAGGTGGGATAACTGCCCCGGCAGCCATCAGGGGAGGTGGCTGGAGAAGTGCTGACTGAGTCTGGCCTGTAACAAAGCCCCTGAAAGCGGCCAGACGATCCCGGGTCGGTCCCGGCCGCACTGGCACACAGAAAGGCCATCTCAGTCAGTGGCGGAGATGATGAAAAGATAATTCCCCCAGCGCGGACCTCATGCGGTGCAGGGGCCCGCTTTTCGAAGCGCTGACAGAGAGAGATCAAGTTAGAAAGAATATGAGTGGGAAACTTCAAAAAACCGCTCATGTTTCCGGCACTGTGAAAGGATTTGTATAACACATTCACTTTTTGATGGACTTTCCCATGTTTCGCTGGACAGCCCTTTTTGTTGACGCCTTCGAATAATGAAGCTCTTTTTTTCCGGCCGGGCCGAAGCTCACGTCGGGGCTTGTTTTGCAGCGATGCTGGTCCATCAGAGGCCAGTCAGTCTCATGCCGGAGGTCAGAGCACATGGAGTACCGCTGACCACTCAGCTGCCAGGCAATCGGGTAAGACTGGCACGCTGGGTACACTGGGTGAGGGAAGCAAACAGGTAATGTAGGTGAGAGATGTAGGGAGATATACTCAGTTTTTCCTCTTAGCATTTTCTTTTCAGTAGCTAATTTGAATTTTTTTCCGGAAATTTGAGTAATAATGAGTGAGAATTTGGGCCCACGGGTACTTTAATGGGTTACAATGTATCAGTTTATTTTTGGGTTGAGTTTTCGAACCCTAAAGAAATCTGTCACTGCCCAATGTAAATCATGATTTATTTGCAATCGCTTTTTGCATGAAAACACTTTTAATAGCACGGATGATTCTGAGAACGTGTTATTTGTCATTGTTTCTTATCCTTTGATGATTTTGCTAACAGATTCTTTTCTTCAGGTGCTGACATGGAACGTATATGTCTGATTCTGTTGCTGTTGTATAAGTTATTGATAGTGAAGGCACAGTTTAATGGGTTCAACTGCGATGCCAACTTTCACAGCCGCTTTCCTGGTAAGTCTATCGTGTCACATTCTCATTGAGTAAAATAAACAGCATTGTAATGAACTGAACGGACATTATTTTCCTCCGTAGCTGAGCGGGACATCAGCGTGTACTGCGGGGTGCAAACCATCACTCTGAAGATCAATTTTTGCCCGGTGCTTTTCTCTGGCTACACTGACACAGACCTGGCATTGAACGGCCGCCATGGTGACGCCCACTGCAGAGGGTTCATTAACAACAACACCTTTCCTACAGTGGTGCTGTTCAGCATCAGCCTGAGCACGCTGGAGGCCTGTGGCAACTCGCTAGTGGTAGGACGCTGGTCTAGGGTCCAATAATGCATCAGTGCATCGTGATGCATCATTCTGAAGGTGTCGATTTAACTGCATCGGTTTTGGATCGTTATATCTCTCTTCATTTTCGACCAAGTATTCCAAAATAACCCAATCAGAGTGCGCCATGGGAAATCTGATGTTTCATGGTGCATTGAATTGTTTTTATAAGAAAAAGCCCAAGAGCAGTCGCTTCCTGCCAGGACAGAGCGCTGATCCAGAAACAGCAGCCTAGCGAGATTCTCTGCTGGGACACGAAGGGAAAGCAGATCAGGTTTAGTGAGTGTGGGAGCAAATTTGCAATATTCTGAACGCTGCTTATTGTTTAAACAGTTCTGATCAGATTCATAATTCGTGTTCAGTCCGATAACACACCTTTCACTCATTTGAGGTAGAAATGTGATTCAGTCAAACTTAATATGTAAAATAAAAGGGTCGTCTATTTAAAAAAAACATCTGGAAACGTCTCTCAACTGATACTAAAACCAACATCTACATGAAACCAAAGTAGAACGTAATTCTCACATCCTGTGGTAGTGGAAAGAGTGTTTTCCACTAATCTGAACTAATATGTTGCAAAAATTGAGGACAGGGTTGAGGAGAGATGCTTATACTTGCGGTGTTTAAAATTTCATTTATTTGTACCTGTTACAGTGATTTCTCACCTGATCTATAATTTTGAAAAAAAAAAAAAAAGTAATTCTATACATTATATAAGTTATATATTTTGTGCTTTTATACAGCAGTTTACCAAAAAAAAAATTGTAATAACAATATTTAATGTTTATATATTTTATAATATTTCTTTTACTAAAAAGAAAATTGAGAATGATGTGAACATTGATATAAACTTAAACAGGAATAATGAAAACATATTAAAGATGATAATGCTGGAAGAATGCTTTTTAATTAGACGGTGAAGTCAGAACTAGTTGTATATGTATATTGTCTTTTTATGTGTGTGGTTCCAAACGGACAGATTAGTGCAACTGGCTGATGAAGTGATGCTTTTTTCTACCTGTTTTCAGGTGTCCACAGCTCAGGGGCCCAATGCTTATGGAAACCTCTCTTTGGTACAGATTGGAAGTGTATCAGGCTACATTGATACACCCGATCCGCCAACTGTCATCAGCTACCTGCCTGGCTTGCTTTATAAGTTCAGCTGTAGTTACCCACTGGAGTACCTGGTGAACAACACACAGCTGGCATCGTAAGTGTTTCCCTTCATTAACCACATCTGTAATCTGACGCATATAAAACTCTGCTCCAGCCCTATGATTCAATAGGATCTGTGACATATAGCCAGGGGGTTCTGAATTTATTAGCTATTTTTTTTAAATAATATGGTACCAGACCTATCTCTGAGTGTTCTGGGTGTCAAAAATATTGTATAGCTTGTTCTCATCATTGCAGGATATAATATGCTTCATAATATTTAGAGTTTGAGAAGTTGAATTAAAGGCTGAACTAATGAAAAGAATATGCAGAATTTAAAAGTACATTTTTATAGTTAATATATATAATTTTATAATTATAATTATAAATATAATAATATATAATTAATATTAACTATTTACTTAAATATGATTAATTATACTCTCTTTATAATGAAATTTGCAGTGATCTCTGATAATCTCATTATCAAAGATGATATCTACATGTAACAAAGTATTAGTATAACCATGAAATATGATCATATTGTACATTCTTACTTATTCTAGCTTTATAAACATCGCAGCCAGTTACATATTTGCCTAATGTGTCTTACATTTGAAAGGTTGGAGTATCTATTGAGCTTTTTTCCACATTTGAAAGGGGTGAGAAACCTCTGTTCTTGTTGTTAATGTTATAACAAGCATGCATGGCTAGCAAGATGTTTGGAGATCTTTTCTTTGTTGGTTTGCAATAATTGAATTAGTTATAAAACTGGTACGTTGAAAAAAATAAGTTAATACGTTAAAAATGAGCTGGAATTCTTTATAAACAACAAATGTCTGTCTAACTTAAAATAATGAACTATACTTTAAGACAAGGAAATAGTGAAAAAGTGCCATATTCAACATGCAACCCTGCTATAGCATTTACATTGTTATTGTATGTTTTTAGTTATTGCCAGTTTTTTGTTTTTTTTATGTATGGCACAATTTTTCACTAAATCGGTGAAAACCTTTGTCTCCCCAAAAGTTTTGAGCATTTTCAAATATGTACATATAAGTCAGCATACTGGAGCATATATGGAACACAGCAGCAAACAAATACATTCATGCTTAGAATTATTATTTTTAAAAAAAAGAAAGTCCAGTAACATATTTGTGTAAAAGTAAGCGGACCTGTGCTTTCAGTTTGTGGTGTGCGCTTCTTGTGAATATTATATTTGTTGGTCCTGGACATCGATCTGGAGGAATATTAGCCCATGATGGTCTTCCTCATATAAACTGCTTACATTAGTTCTTTCTACAACATTTTGGATTAAATTGGAATTCAATTGGATTAAGGTCAGGACATTGACTTGGCCATTCCAGAACATTCAGTTTATTCTTCTTTAACCATATTTGGTAGAAATACTTGTTTAGGATTATTGTCTTGCTACAAGATCCACTGTCTTTTAAGATTCTGTTCATAAAGATTGATATATAATTTTTCATTGCTCCATCTGTGGTGGCAAGCTGTCCAGGCTTATATGCAGCAAAACCGGTCCAAACCTGAACACTCCCACCACCATGTTTAACAGATTCTCATGCTGGAATGCAATGTTTTTCATTCTCCAAATTTAACTTCCCTCATTTAAGCAAATAATTACTATTTGGCTTTATCCTTCCACAATTTATTTCTCCAGAATCCTTCTGGTTTGTCCTTTATAAACTGTAGATGGTCAGCAATATTTTGGGGGACAGCAGTGCTTCCTTTCTCCTTGGACTCATAAACATCAAAATTGACCATTGTCAGATAGACCTTCAGTTGCTTTGGAGTTACCCTGGGATAACGTCTCAGACTATTGCAGTTGTCACTCTTTTGCACTTTTGGGAAGGGTAACAATGGTCTCCATTCCTCTGTTTGGACACAATCTGTCTGACTATTGATTAGTGAAGACCAAACTCAAAGATTGGAGATCTTGCAGCCTTCTCCAGCTTTATGAAAGTCTTTTTCTGAGGTCCTTTTTCAAGCCATGATACACATTCACAAAATGTGCTGTGTGTGTGATCAGGTTCTTTAAATAAAACAGGGTCTTATACTAACACCCCATCCCATTGATTTAAAATGCCCGACTCTGATTTCACCATCAAACTATGATAATCCTAAATATTCAATCTCTTTTAAGCGATTCAAAACTTTCAAGCACCACTGTAAATACTAAGTGAGACTTAGAGGAACAGGGAGTGAAAATGAGAAAAAAAATTCTGTCTGAAATGTCTGAAATAAAAAAAATATATAAATTGTCCAGTAAACCATTGTAGTCCTTTTATCACAGCATCCAGCGTCTTATGTTAATTAGAGTATAAAAATGAGACTGATTTATTTGTTTTTTAAAGGTCTGCTGCAGCCATTTCAGTGAAGGACAGTAATGGTACATTTGTGAGCACACTGAACCTGCTGTTGTACAATGTGAGTAGTTTCACTCATTCATTTTCATGCCTTAACTGTGACTGTATAGAAACATAGTTTTAAATGTTCCACAGAAAGTCTGGCCCATAGCTGTGTAGATTCCAGTGTAGAAGGTCTTTATGATTGTTACTGGAGGAAAATGATGGGGGGTGATGCATGGATTAAGAATAATAGGTGAATTCAATAATTATATTACTACTAATAATAATTTTTATTTGTATAGTGCCTTTCTCAAACCCAAGGTCGCTTTTCAGAGGTGCCAGGTAATGAGCAACATCAAAAAACAGGTGATAACAGAGAACACTAACAGTGACAAGAAAGAAAACTAATAATCTAAATGAAAGTCAGGAGGTGCGAGTGGGGGTGTAATAGTGGGAGAAGAGAAATGTTTTTAGTCGAGTTTTGAAAGACTTTAGGGAGGAGATATTGTGAAGGTTTAAGGGAAGGACAATGAATAATCTGCCTCCCATTGGCTTGAGGAGAAATTTTGGAACTGGGAGGAGGCCAGTGTCAGAGTAGCGTAGAGAGGAGTGTATGAGTGAAGTAATTCAAAAAGACAGGGAGGAGCAAAACCATGGAGAGCTTTTAAGATAATATACAAAAAGTGAGTTTACCAGCAAACTATTATGCCTTTTAGGCCAAAATGAACATATCCACATCATAGCAAACAATCTATTATTACTAAGTTGTCTTTCTCTCTATAGGACTCTACCTACATCCAGCACCTGGCCATTCCCATGACCGGTCTCACTCTGAAGACTCGCGTATTTGCTGCTGTTAAGGCCACGAATCTGGACAGAAGGTAATGTAAATTAGATTCTTAGTCAAAATTTTGACTAATTTTGACTTAGTCAACATGTTTATATATATTTATATTTCATGTAATTAAAAAATTATATTTAATTCCTCCTGCCATGAAAGGCTGCAGAACAGATTTCCTTCCTTGTTATTTACCTTGTTAAGCTTCACACTTCACACTTCGCCCTCTCACAATGTACACTGTGTCCGGTGTATACATTTCTCCATCTATAGCTCACCAAACTTAAGTCTGTTTTAGAGCTGTAGCCCAGTCTGGTTAGTGTCTGGACCAATCAACCCCGCTGTTTGACTGACGGCTGGTTGGTCAGTCTTGTCTATGCTCCGCCTCCACTAGTATGACCAGACAAGTTTGTGAATCAGACCAAAAATGTCTGATAAACAAAAAGTGCATTCTCTGACTGGTGAGAAAAAAAAAAGCAGAAATAGTCTAATCTAAAGAATTTGCAAAAATTTATATATGTAGTTTGGAGATTCATAAAAGTGAGAATAAAACAACTTGTTTTTAATATTATATTGTAATTTCTTACTCCAGTCCATGTATTTGCTGCGGGTAACACTTACCTAACTCAATGATTATTAGTGGGGCTTAAAATTTGTGAACCCTTTAAATGTTTCTGTATATTTATAAAATGTGACAAAAACATAATGTGATTTCTAAAAGTGGTTTAATATATATAATAATGTATACATAACCCAAAAAACATTATACTGGTATATATATATATACATTTTTTTTTTGGGGGGTTATGTATTTATTGAAAAAAAAAGACCCAATAACATATCTGCATGTGACAAAAGAAAGTGAACTAGTTCTGAAAGCATTTGGTTCGACCCCCTTGTGGATCAATAACTGTAACTAAACATTTGCTGTAACCGTTGATCAGTCCTGCATATGGACCTGGAGGAATTTTAGCCCATTCATCTTTACAGAACAGCTTCCACTCTTTCCATTGGATTAAGGTCAGGAGTTCTGGACTATTCCAGAACATTCACTTTATTCTTCTTTAAGCATTTTTGGTAGAATGACTTTAGGATTGTTGTCTTGATCCACTGTCTCCAGAGATTTAGTTCACAGACAGATTTATTGATATTTTCCTTTATAATTCTCTGGTATAGTTTAGAATGTATTATATGAGTACACCCCTCACGTTTTTGTAATTATTTAACAAATTTCTACATGCATATCTTTTCATAAAGACATTGGAACAACACTGACACTATGATGCAATGTAAAGTAGTCAGTGTACAGCTTATATAATGGTGTAAATTTGCTGTCCCCTCAAAATAATTCAAAACACAGCCATCTAAATCACTGGCAACAAAAGTGAGTAAACTCCTACGTGAAAATGTCCAAATTGTGCCAAAATTGTCAATATTTTTGTGGCCACAATTATTTTCCAGCACTGCCTTAACTCTTTTGGGCATGGAGTTCACTAGAGATTCATAGGTTGCCACTGGATTCCTCTTCCACTCCTCTATGAAGTAATGACGGAGATGGTGGATGTTAGAGACCTTGCTGTCCTCCACCTCCACATTCCTTGAGAATGCCCCAGAAATACTTATTATCATGTTGGAAAACTGCGTTATCATGCTGGAATACAGTTTCCGAAAGGAGGGAATCATGCTCTGCTTTAGTATTTCATAGAACTTGTTGGCATTCATGGTTCCCTCAATGAACTGTACATGGTTCCAGAAATCCATGTTCCTTCAGCAAACTGTTTGCTTCCTTCATTTATCTTCTTATAGTGTAGGCCATCTTTATGTAGAGCATGTTGAACCAGTGAGCAGTATGAGAGAGATAACACCAAATTTAACACACCTGCTCCCCATTCACACCTGAGACCTTGCAACACTAGCAAGTCACATGACACTGGGGTGGGAAAATGGGGCACAATTTGGACATTTTCATTAGGGGTGTATTCAGTGGTTGTCAGCGGTTCAGACATTGATGGCTGTGTATTGAGTTATTTTCAAGGGCCAACAAATTTACACTGTTATACAAGCTGAACACTGACTACTTTACATTGTACCAAAGTGTCATATCTTCAGTGTTGTTCCATGAAAATATATAACAAAATATTTACAAAAATGTGAGGGGTGTACTCACTTTTGTGAGATAATTTAACTCACCTGTGTTTCTAACACAGCAGTCATGGCATAAGTGGCATCAAAATTTCAAAATGCTTAAACACAAAGCCAGGGGACAAACTGTGGGTGTAAGATCTGGACTTTAGCACGGACTAAAACCAAAACAATACTAAACTGTGGAGGTTGTATTCGTGTGATATTATGCTGTTTACTGCTGTTGCTGCTAGATTACATGAAGCAGTATCTGTGTCTCACGTAAAATATGCACACATTCTTTCGCATTATTAATATTTTGTACAAAATGCAGTTTCCTAAGTAGAACAGAGTAGATTTCTGTATATTTCTAGCTTTTACCAGCTAATTAACAAAAAGCAGCTCCCAGAGAATGATAAAACTTTTAAGTCAAATTCATACCTTAAAAATAAAACAGTGCAAACTTGCAGTGGAAATTTGATAGTTACTCTAGCTGGTAGCCATTTCTAACCCCAGCTCTATTCCTAACACAAGCTTATTGTTTTTACCAGCTGACTTACATAAAGCAATTATCTGTATCCCATGTATCCCGGCAATATTTGCAACATTTATATCTTAATAAAAGCTCTATCTCTAATTAACAAAAGCTAGTCTGTTATGTCAGTAGTGCTTATTAAATTCACAGTACTCATACAACATATATAAGCCCAATATAGTGTGACGATTTTTGATGTAATGATGAAGATGGTGGATGTTAGAGACCTTGCTCTTCTCCACCTTCCATTTGAGGATGCCCCAGAAATACTCTATAGGGTTTAGGTCTAGAGACATGTTTGGCCAGTCTAGCACAGTCCACAAACTGCTCTGCTTTAGTATGTCATATAATTCATTCATGGTTCCCTCAATGAACTGTAGCTCCCCAGTACCAAACCATGACACTTCCACCACCATGCTTGACTGTAGGCTCTGCGGGTGCTGTTTGCTGTGCCTCCACCCTAGGGTTCTTCCCAGGGAGCCACCCTTCTCGGCACAGTGAGACAGTGTCATGTCGATCAGTGCCCAGCAGGCGACGCTGTTGAGCCAGCCATCCATGTAGAGCCCAGCCTGGCCCAACTGTGCACTGTATCCAGGACGCAAAGCTTGCTGCTGCTGGGTTACGGAGTCCAAGGGGGTGGTAGCTAGACAGTGCTGCGTGAGATGCAATCCACAGCTGTCGCATTGCTGAATGTCCCTTTGTGCCGTGGTGGTCTCGCAACCCTCTCGCTCTCGTCGTTGTTCTGATGCTGCATCCAGGTTGTGTTCAGTCCTGTTTGCCATGTCCACCACTTCCTGCCTCGAGTGAGGCCCAGTGAGCTGCACATGCTCTTGGAGGCGCTGAGGTTGGAGGCCGTGCAGAAACACCTGTAGCACCAACTCATCCCGAATCGATGCCGGGAAATCGGGGTACAGAAGGCCCCAGAGTCTCTGTGTGGTGGCGCTGGCGGACACCAAGCTTCATGCACACGTCCTCCCGTGGAACTCGTCGCCCAAAGTGGCATTGCAGGGCATTCGCTTTGCTCATGTGACAATAGTTCCCCCAGGACCTTTAACACTCTCCCCTCCAGGGCCAATGCTCAGTGGCGGTGAGCCCAACCATCTACTCTAAACCCCACACAAAACTACACAAAATAGCCCAAATGAGTCCCACAACACATCCATACAGTCCTAAAATACACCAAACAGAACTCCCAGGGGGTGTGCGGTGTAAGCTTCAGCTCCACTACAATATATACTGAGCAAAAATATAAATGCAACACTTTTGGTTTTGCTCCCATTTTGAATGAGCTGAACTCAAAGATCTGAAACATTTTCTACATACACTGTGTTAGTGAGAACTTCTCCTGTGCCAAGATAATCCATCCCACCTCACAGGTGTGGAATATCAAGGTGCTGATTAGACAGTATGAAAACTGCACACAGCGTATATATTGTCACATAGCGCTCAGAGCCCTTTGGCAACCGCCAATAAATTTCCCCTTTCTGAGGATTGCTCTCTGTTAAACTCCCCACATACCGTTCACTAAGGCCTGAACCTCTTTACAGCTCCCATCTCCAACCAGTGAGGAAGCTGCAAGCCTTGGTTGATATCTGCTCCATTTTCGAGCCAGTCAATACTCGATTCAAACTAATGCCGTAAACTTCCAATGTCATCACTACTCCTTGTGTCGAGATTGGTGCTTTTGTCATGAATTGGGTTCTAGTGAAGAGAGTAATCGCGATGAACGTTTAGGAACATTTATTGAAGTGTAGACAAAAATAAAGGAACTCTGCAAAAGCACAAACTTGAAGACTTTTACAAAGACATGTACAAGGAGTTTTCTAAAGACCAGAAGCAACCACGATTGAGCAACCAACCAGGCATATAAGGGTGTAGTTGTAAAAGCTGAAAAAGGGGCGGAGACACAAACAAGATACAACTGACATGACATCTGACAGAAACACAACAAATGCCACCTAGTGGCCAATCCTGACAGATGGGTAATGGTCAATCAATTTTAAAAGAATGAAAGATTGCAAAGAAAATGAGGTCGTCATCTACAGTACCTATTATTGTGAAAAATAAATTTCACCTTCAAGCCCTCAGAAGGCTCTGCATGAAAAAACAGTGATGAATATAGCAGCATGAGCTCATTATTACATTGAAAATCTGCTTTTGTTGAGTTTGTTACAACATTAAATTATGCATGTGTATATTTACAAAATATAATGAAGTTAGTTGGTAAAACTATTTAAGTAATTTGTATTTTTCTCAGTTAAGTAAAGGTTCATATAAATTACAAAAAAAACCCTATTGTCAATTATAGTAGTCTACTACTGCACTGAAAAACAGAAAGCCATTCTTTATAGAAATACCACTGAGGACAGACTGAAAATGTGTGCTGTGATCAGACACATTTAAAAAATACATGTGATTTGATCAATAAAAACACAAATATTTTTTTTTTTTTTTTTTTTGGTCAGTTAAATAAGGGTACAGGAGATTGAACAAATAACACACATTTTTATTGCATTGAATAACATGTTCATTTTTCCTTGGGGGGTTTGTATTTTGGTTTACTAACATTACAAAATTCACTAGCCTCCACCATCAGTAGCAGTAGCTTTGCTTTTTTTACAGTGGTTTTAAATGATTCAAGATAAATATCTTTACATTTAACTCATCTAATCAGTGTGTAGTATTAGTGTACCTCATTAGCATACTGAATACATAATTTGTCTGAATACATTCTTTCTTTCTTTCTTTCTTTCTTTCTTTCTTTCTTTCTTTCTTTCTTTCTTTCTTTCTTGTTAGGTTAGCATGCTTGGTCCTCCACTTTTTTTGCACTATAGCAGTTTGTAATTCAATTTATATTAGATACCTCAGAACACAGACGGCCCGTCTAGTTTTAATATTCAGTTCTCTAGCATATCTCAAATTATCGTTCCAAACCACTTTACTCTATGTCTTCTCCTTTTTTTAAATATTGCTTTTGAACCATGTTTTACTTTTTTACCACAAAACAATCTATTTCTTCTTAATCCTATTCAGTTTATCATTCTCCATACCAGGGGTCGGCAACCCGCGGCTCTTCAGCACCTTGCTGTGGCTCTGTTTGCCCTTGACGAAAAACCTGTTATTTATTAATTCAACTTGTAATTATATATTTTATTTTTGTTTATTTTGTTAGTTATCTTGGAGTTTGAGGTGATAGTTT
>JBBIGC010000036.1:8062345-8076892 GCA_037576955.1 Lepidarchus adonis
CAACAACAACAACAACAACAACAACAACAACAACAACAACAACAATAATAATAATAATAATAATAATAATAATAATTCTATAGGGCCTTTCACAAACTCAAGGTTGCTTTACAAAGATAAAAAACAAACAAACACACAATGCAGATTGGAAGAGGTCATTAATTAAAAAGTAAGGCATTCACACCATGTTGAAATGATGAGAGACAGCAGCAGTCATGAAAAGATTGTGGAAGAGAATTCCATAGTTTGGAAGCCAAAGGTAGCACTGAATGACCTGCCTCCTAGAGAGAAAAGTCTAAAAAAAACCCTATGAACTATGAACATCACTGCTGGACAGAAAAGGTCGAAGACGAGCAAGATTGCAAAGGTGATAAAAAGCAGTTTTAGAGAGGGACCAAAAGTTCGACTTAAAGTTAAATGAAAAGTCAAAAAGGATTTCTGCAAGCATCAGAGAATGAGGGGTGGGAGGTGGTGGTGTGTGTGTGTGGGGGGGGGGTGGGGGGGTGCTGGTGTAGTAACGTATAACTGAATATCATTTGTGTAACAATGATAGTTGAAACCATGTATAATCTGGCCAAGGAGCAGGGTATACAGTAGACAAGAAAAAGAAGGGGTCTTAGAACTAATCCCTGGGGGACTCCTGACCTAACTTGCATGGACCCATTTGAATAAACTGCTGTTTATTAGTGAGATACAACTTAAACCACTGAAGACCAGAGTCTGAGATACTAATAGCTGAACGACAGGAGATAAGTGTCACATGCAGCACTTAAATCAAGAAGGAGGAGAATATTAAATAGAACAAGGTCAGCTGACCGGAGGAGATTATTAGTAACATGCAGAAGAGCCATTTCAGTATTAAAACCTGACTTAAAAGGATCATAGAGTGTGTCCTTAATTAAAAAGTTCTGGAGTTGAGTTGCAACTACTCTTTCCATGACTTTGGTGAGAATTGGAAGATTAGAGATTAGAGAGAAGTGGGATTCAAGTGAGTTTTTTTAAGAATTGCGTAACTGAAACAGTTTTAAGTGCAGTAGGGACATAACCCAGGGAAAGATAAGTGTTAATTACTTTTGCAATATCAGTACTTACTACAGATAAACATGTTTTAAGTAAAATGGTAGGGGCTGGGTTAAGCTGAGAGGAGGAAGGGTTAGCCTGAGCAATAATCTCCGAAACAGTACTAGAATCAACTGGTGCAAAAAAACTCAGTTTTGAGACCAGAGAAGGAGAATAGAAGGACTACATGAGAGTTAGAAGTAAAACTAAGATCAATTTGATTAACTTTATTTTCAAAATAATCTAAAAAAGCTTGACACTGCTCAGTCGGAAAGGGGTTTCAAGAAGTTATGATGGCTGACGGCATTTAGAGCAACCCTACACTTCTGAATATGTTCAGTGTATAACTGTAAGTGTACTTCAAGAGCACTTATCTTATACAGTCATTCAAGGCATCAGTTAGTGCCCTTTACGGCTCTTAACTCAGGGGTAAACCAAAAGCAGGAGTGAGACACAGGGACAGGCCAATATTTCCTATATCATTAAGCAAACCACCAAGTGTGTCTGCAGTAGAGAGCAAATCGAGAGTGTGACCATGATTGTGAGTAGGAAAATCAACATGCTGAGTTAAGTTAGTGAGCATTTACCAGAAGGAGACCCAAGTGCAGAGGAGAACAAAGTAAACCCTCTCCCTGGCTGAGGTTAAACCTAAGTATGAACGGTGAGTGAATTTTCAATGAGCCTTTGATGGAATGGGAGTGGGCAGGTGAAGCAATCAGGTATAAAAGTTGTGCCTTGGAAAAGCAATAGAAAAATGTTTTGAACTTGATGACCAATTATTTATAAATGATGTTGCAATGTTTTCTCAGGCCAGGAGAATACCAAGAAAAAGACAGGCCAAAAAAGAGAGAGAGAGAGAGAGAGAGAGAGAGAGAAAGAGAGAGTGATAGAAAAGGGGAGCTGTAAGAAGCCTTGGAGAAAGGGAGCATGTCCCGTGAGAGAGTAGGAGCACATTTATCTCCCAAAAGAGGGATTCACAGAAGATGCTGGAGTCAAAAAGGGGGAGCATGGAGAAACCGTAGATGTCACCCAGGAGAGCCCTCTGCTGGCCCAGTGTGACTCTGGGTTGTAGGCTGCTGGCTCAACACGGGCACCACCCTTACAATAAATCATGCACCTTTAAATAGGTCATTGGAAGTTGACCATGCATTCAGTGAAACCATTAGAGACGTCATAATGCAGAAATTACACTAGCTGAGTTGAAACATTGCCCCTAGAATACTTGCAGTATATATATAGTATAGATTCTGTAAGAAACAAACATATTTGAACATAGAATTTGTTGAGTATTTGAGTAAGCAAGGGACAGTCCATACATATCATGGCTTAGTTATATTTCTGTTAAGTCTTAAAGTGAAAAATTATTATCTCCATGATAGACTAACTGCAGAAGATTAATTAATTAAAACCCATTCATTTTTGGTGTCATCCTGTGATAACTATGCCTGGGCTAAAAATGATGATATTGGACACTTTTGGGTACATTCATATATACGTTGTTGAGTAGAAATAAAACCAAAGAAGATTCTATTCAACAGTGTTACATTAAAAATGATTTCTTCTCTCACTCAGTTCAAATGTATTGATTCACTGTTTTACCTTAGAGACAACGGAAAAACAAGGAATAACACATCAACTTAGCTTATTTCAACTTAGCAACTCAGTACCACATGCCTGTGTGTTTTTGTATTTGAATTCCACAATATCAAAAGATCACACGTGATATAGACATTGTGTCAAAAAAGGCTTCAATAAGAGACACATTAGACTTATGACCTGCCTCCTAATTTCACTGAAAGGTCCCAAGGTTAACGTTACATCTTCTCATGGTTTTTTGGACTAACTCTTTGTGTGTGTTCCACGGTTCTTCTCTGGGTCAACATAAAGACTCCTGTCATATTGTTTGACGTTAAACAATCCCAAAGAGGTCCTTCAAGGCATTGTCTTTGCATCCTGAGGGCTCAACACATATCTGCACATTGTTAGCTGAAGGGATTCTGCATTTAGAAGTATACACAAAGGAAACGGGCCATTCAGACTGGTGTATCTTTGAAGGATTTGGGTGTGTCATTACACCGTGTCCTCGGGGCAGGACCATAGCAAAGTATTCACAAAAAAGGACCATTCTCACATGGTGCACACCAGGGACATGCTAAGTTGCAGTGACCTTATTTTTGACCAATCCCACCAAGGAGCATCTCCTATAAAAGTGCTTCTTTAGATCCCGTTAGGACCCATACGCTGAGGATAACCGAGCAAAAAGCAAAGATGACGTATCTGATGCAAGGTGCGTACCTTCTTCTTGGGACCATGGGATCTTTTTTCTCAACATTTTCCCAAAGCGTTGGATGGTGAGAGGGTGACTGACTTGGCTGTTAGCTGATGCCTTTCTTTTATGCACAGGTTCAAGGGCAGACAAGAGTTGCAAAATGCTCCTCCACCTTTTCGTCATCTCCATCACTCTTAATGCTGTCAGCAGCCAGTTTATAGCGACGACAGCGGCTAACTGCTCTGCATATCTGAGAAAACCAGGTATCGTAATGAGATGCATAAAAATTTGATTATTTGTAATGATAATAATTAGCATTATATTAAAATATGAGATTTATTTCAATTGTGATAAAATATGGGATAAAAAATGTTCGAATTACTTTTTTTGTAACAGTAAAGCAAAATGTGACTCAATAGAATTGTCAACAGGAAAATATAAATATTACAATTAAGTCAAACGGTTTAAAATGATGTAACAGTCCAGAATTTTAGGAACAATAAGCACAAATATGAGTAAATGGTATTGATAACTGTAGTTCGTAACAACTCTTTATTTCTTTTCCTCCATTAGCGTACACTGACATCGCTGTACGCTGTGGAACAAATTCCATCAGCCTTGCTATACAGCTCTGCCCAGCTGTGTACTCTGGCTTCAACGAGTCTCAGCTTTTCCTCAACAACATTATGAATGATCCCAACTGCAGAGGAACCGTGGATACTACCATGTCTCCTCCTGTGCTTTGCTTCAACTTCCCCATTAATATAACCAACAACTGTGGAAGCATCCTCACGGTGAGATAAGGCACAAAAGTCTCTTCAGATTGTCTCCTGTAGGAACAATACTGCGATTGAAAATTATTTATATTATTATTAATATTAGACACATGATCTAGCCTCTAGATAATGTAACATGAAATATTCTATGCAAAATAACCATTATACTCTATATCTTTCCAAGAAAATGAACAGAATCAACATTAATGCTTTGCTTTTTTGTATCTCTGTCAATTCACAGACCACCAACGCTCCAGGAACTGGAATATTCTCCGACTTCTCCCTCATCCAGACGGTCAACATCAGTGGTTCAGTAAAATCCTTCGACACTTCAGTCAGCGTAGTGACCTACAGTACTGAGCTGAAGTACTATTACTCATGCGCCTACCCCCTGGAGTACCTGATCAACAACACTCGACTTGATGTGTGAGTATTTCAAATGATTAATATGCATGTGAGAGAAAAGAACAATCTAGATCTCACTTATTACATGTTATTCAATTCACTATTACTTTTTTGGTAGCACTTTTAGGAGTTTGGTACAGAACGCTACCTGTGATACACTGAAAAATATAATGCAGTGAATTTATACACATTTTTATGTCTGTACATTAATAAAATATTGTGTACAGACATAAAAATTTGTATAAATTCACTGCATTATATTTAATATAATAATAAAAAATATAATACCATGCCAGTGTATTTCATCAAAGGTTCTGAAATAGGTGGACAGCTAAAATTTAAAAGTTCTCTTCCAGTAATAATGGCTAAAGACAAGACTCTTCCTGTTCCTTTAGCACCTATTATTTTCACTCATTCAGGACTGAATAAGGCTTATCATACTTTATTGAAATGTTACTCTACAGTTAGTGTTACACGAAGCACCATGGCAGCCAAAAAGCACCTAACCTACATTGAACACAATGCTTGATGCTAACTAGCAGATTGCTAATCAATGCTAATTCTCCTCCCACAGGTCAACTTCTGCCATTGCAGTGCGGGACAGAAATGGTAGTTTCATCAGCACGCTGAGCTTAAAGTTGTTCAGTGTAAGTCTGTAAACCTTTTTATTTTATGTTTGCTAAGACTTTACTCTTCTTCTGTGGATTCTAGTTCCATGTGTCTGTATCCTGCCTTAACACTACTGTTTTCTTTTTGGTTTAGGATGTAAACTACACCACACCCCTGGTCATTCCTACTCAGGGCATTGAGCTGAGGTCCACTGTGTATGTTCTGGTCCAGGCCACTAACCTCACCTCTCAGTAAGCGAATTATACTGCCTGTGAAAATGAAAATAACCCTAAAACTAGGTATTAATACACAGTTACTGAGTTCTTTACAGAGGACTGACTATGATTCTGTTTCACTAAAGGTACTTTGTGATGCTGGACAGATGCTACGCCTCTGTGTCCCCTTACCCGACCAATTCCACCTTCTATAATCTGTTTGTGGGGTGAGTCCCTAAATAAGTGTTACTTAAGTTCTTTCAAATCACTGTTGGTTTTTGATTGGTGCTGCCCATGTTGTATTATAGAATATACATTAGTAATGTATTTTCAGTGTATTACTTTTTTTTATTATTACTTAATAGCTGTGTAAAGTTTAAAAAGATTTTTTTCTTAAATTCCTTTTGAGAACATTTAAAATAAATAGGTATATTGGACTATATATTTATATTATATTTATTATATAACATTTTATTACTTGTAAATCAGAATATGTTAATGAAATCATTCGGTTTTGATGAGAGTTTATACTGTGAATTGTTTCAAATTGCCTGTGAAATTCATTACCTTGGCCTTGTTCTGAGATTTATGATGATAGTTCAATGAGAAGAAGCTGTATTCATACATTTACCACATGATTGGCATTACCAGCCCTTGAATTGTTTCATCTTTAACACAGGAATATTAATATTATACCTGTTCTCTTCCTTCTCTTAACCAGGTGCACTGTAGACCGGCTGACCACCATAATTGAGAATGGTCAGAGTCAGAATGCTCGATTTTCCTTCCCGGCTTTCCGATTCATGGAGCAACAGAACCAAACCATGTCCACATACTACCTGCACTGCATCACCCGACTGTGCGAGAGCTCTGCCTGCATTGCATTCAAGGTGAAACACACAGACATACCATACATACACACAATGTCTCACTTTAAAATAAATACAAGCTCTGAGATTATTATAAGTGCTATAATTATAATTACACCTGGCATCTAATCTAATTTATACCTTCTTCATTCAGTTATTTTCTTAATACAGCCACCACTGAACATTTTGAAAGAAATCTAAATATTAAAATAAGCTAAAAAACCCTAAAACAAAACAAAAAAACCCAATTTCATTTAATGTATCCATTTGCCATAAACCACTCATACAATTGAAAGGGCTCAAATGGTATAAACAGGAAAAAAGTAAAGAACATACAAGGTTTCTGTCATGATTAGGGGTGACCGATCTTCCCCAAACCCACATTACAACAATTTTAACACAAAAACCTTGAACCACGATCTGAACTGCAGTCCCACTGTTGAGAATATCCCGACATAAACGAGCTTAAAATTGGACTATAATTGGATTAAAACACAACTAATTTCATTTAAACACCTGTATTCAGCAGCTAAATAATAACCTTATAAGCATAAAACAGCAGAATGTTAAAGTGCCAAGGAGTATTACATGTAAACAACATTAAAGCGCAAAATAGATCTATTTCAACAGCTCTGCTACAGACAACACATCAATAAAAATATGATATTACTGATGTTCAGTCCTTTATTGGCACCATCTACACATTCGCTATGATCATGTTGATTGGCAGGAGAAATCGTAGTTTTAATACACTGGACTACACATGGCTATGGCGTTAGGACAATCATTCTTTTGGCTTTAGATCTACAGTTAGTACTGACCCTCAGAAGTTTGGAAATATTAGTATCTTCTTGGCTCACTTAAAAAGTAGGGTCTTCAAGATCAATCATGATATGAAAGCATTTGATTGGCCACTTCTAGCCCTGGCAGAGTAGATTGTCATATGTACAGACATTGTAACACTTGCCTCACATACACTTATTCTCTTTTTTCTCCTTTCTTGCACCGCAGTCATGCGCCTCAGGCAGAAGGAGAAGAGACGCAGCGCAACCTAGTCCTTCTTCTCTACAAAACGGACTGTCAGACCCCACCACTCTCAGCTCTCCTGCCATCGTTACCCGACCCGAGACCGGTCCGAACTTACAATTATAAGCACTCGCGCATACTTATGAATAATCCCATTTACCCTGTGATTCCTTGAGCTCACTCTTCTCTTGTTTCTTTCATTTTAGGAGCATCAAAAGAGCAAGGTAAGCTGCCTTTTTCTAAAACAGCTTCATTTTTCATATTTAAATGGTTGAAAATATACTAAAACAGGCCAATATATTCAGTTATTCAGCAGTAAAACCATCTGCATTTGCGTTTCTCTCAGCTGTGTCTAGTGGTGATGCTGGAGCCAACTCATTCGTTGGGCTGGGGATAGCTGTGGGCATCCTGGCATTTGTCTGTGTTGGCATCATCGCGGCAGCTGCTATCTTCTACAAGAAGCTCCGCGCCTCTGGCGACTCTCGCAAATTTCTCCGCAACTAAAGCTTATAGACTGCAGGACCCTGCTCCATCTCAGAACAAGGGCTGGTGTTAGCGTTTTGTTTAAGCCGGGCCATTATCTCTTCACTGGACAACACCGCATGGAGCAGGGTCACCATAGCTAAGACTTACATCTTGTTAAGATGGACATCAACTGAGTAACACAAATCTTTGGTTCCTGTAGTACTACTGAGACTATAGCAAACACGCATGCATTTTTAGGGAAGTAAGAAGAAAACTCATCACCAACTTTGACTTCTGGATGTTTAAACGAGACAGAAGAGGTTCAACTCTTAAGGCAGGGCTTTGAGAGATTTGACTTATGGATAAAACGTATAAGAAATATATGGCACCTTAGTTTATAGACGGGGAAGAGGAATGCCTTTGAGTAGAAATCTATTAAAGTAATTTATTTTATTTTAGTAACTGCATGTTTATGCACAATTCTGCACAAAAGCAATGTGGTCTCTCTCTCCCTCAGAGTATTTCACAGCTACTTTTTTGATTTATTGATTTTCTATCATAAGATATAAATGCCAAACACTATAAAAAGTATTGTGTTGCTTATTGAGACTTTTGAAGTTTAAATAAGTATTATGCCAAGAAATTTATTAAAGTTTTTACTTCAGTACAGTATGGAGACCTCCAAATATTTACCCCCATATGCACTACTCAGCTGAAATTGCCACTTAAGTCACTTCAGACTTGACCCTTTAAATCTATATCAGAGAAATTTATCTTGGATAATTTGAAAGGATCTTTGAAGGGATTATGCCTAGATAGAATACACACTGTTCTTTGCACTTTTAAAAGTTCTTTATTAAGGTTCTCATTACACATTGATGTCTAAATTGCAGATGTATATTTGTGATTCATTCATTAATGCATGCAATTTAATAAAATACCTAATCTAAACCAACTGTGTATTGGAGTGGATTTTATGTGCATTTTTTTTCTTTCAATAAATTATCTACATTTTTGGCAAAATACACGGAATACTGGAGAAAAAATATGATACAATCATACTTTCCACAACACTATTAGAAATGTATTTATTTATTTATTTATTAGTTCTAATGTAAAAAAAAAACACATTGTAATTGCTGTTAATGATTTTTTATGTTTTAAAGTATAGTGTAAGAACAATATTTATTTATTTAGTTCTTCTCTCATCTTTTACCTTTTTTCTAAAAAAAACCCCACAAAAAAACAATTTCCTAAAAAGCTGGGATTCTTGAAAACCAGAATGTGTAATTTTTACTCATAGCAGGAAAGATCTGAAATGTTTTTACTGAATAACTTTTACATTTTGTAAAAATGAACAAATTTAGCGTAAAAAAATTGGGAGAGAGGTGTGTTTACCATTGTGTTACATCACTTTTCCTTCTACTTGTGGATTGTTTTGCACAATCTTGCATAATAGAATAGAATAAGACATTTTTCAACCTTCCATCATAACTGTTGTGTGCAGAGTGAAGCCTGGAATTTTCTTACTGAATTAACCATAGACGTCGCAGCAAATAACACCATCTTGATGGCAGAATTTGCCTCTTTAAAATCACAAAAAAGAAGAATATTTCAATAGCACCTTTGCCCCCTTGATGTGTCTACTGATGCCGCATCATATCATGACAAATCTTGGATTCTGCACCGTTTCTTGTTCTTTGTCTTGTTGGTCCATTTAACACTGAAAGATTGAAGTCAATTTTTCCTGAAAACAAGCTAAAGCTAAGCTGCCGTTTGTTCCTTTTGAGATGAGCTCAGGTCCAGAGAACTCAGTGATCTGTATCTGTATAGATCTCAAGATTGGCATTCTCTTTGTAATAAACTTTAAGGCTGAATTTAAAGTATTGCTCTTAAGTAACAGCAGTTTTCCTAAAACAATGTGGCTATACAGTCTTATGCAGAAGTTCTTGATCTTAGTGTTTCAATATCTCAATATTTTCAACAACCATTGATGTGTAGTTACTTTTTATGCCATGAATTGAACAAAAATAAAAAATAAAAACATTATGGCACTGTGGAAAAGTTTGGGCACCGTACATAATCAGTACCCTGTAACACCTCTGGCAGATATCACAGCTTATAAACATTTTTAAAGCTAAAAGTCTTTTAATTCTTGTACTTGGGATTTTCTCCCATTCTTCCTGCAAAAAGGTTCTAGTTCTGTAATGTTCTTTGGTCGTCTCACATCCACAGCTCTTTTAAGATCTACCCAAAATTTTCAATGATGTTAAATCGGGGAACTGTGATAGACATTCCAAACCTTCAGCTTGCGTCTCTTGAAGTCCATGGTGGATTTCGAGATCATTGTCCTGTTGTAGAAGCTCATCCTCTTTTCAGCTACAGCTTTTTTTTTTTCCAGAACTTGTTGGTATTTAGTGGAATACATTCTTCCCTCCACCTGTGCAATGTTTCCCCAAAGCATAGATCCATCCCCATGCTGAATGGTTGGCAAGGTGTTCTTTTCATGAAATGCTGTTTTTCCAAACATGACTTTGCTGATTGCGGCCAAAGATTCTATTTTAACTTCATCAGTCCACAGCACTTGTCTCCAAAATGCATCAGGCTTCTGTAGATGTTCTATGATGGGGACGCAGGTAAGGTTTTCTTCTGCTGACTCTTCCATGAAGGACAGTGGAATAGTGCACCACCACTCCTGAGTCTGCTAAATCTTCCTGCAGTCAAATGAGCAGTTCTCTCAGAGAGTTTTCTTGGTCTTCCAAGATTGACCTCCACAGTTCCCCTGAACTGCCATCTCTTAATCACATTTCTCATTGTGGAAACTGCAAGCTGATAACACTTTGCTATCTTCTTGTAGCTTCTCCTGCAGTGTGAGAATCAATAACTTTATTTTTCATTCTTACACAGCAGCTTAGAGGAACTCATAGTTGTTGAGTCAGAGTATTTGTAGCTTTGAAATTGGCACCAACTGATATTTATGAATTACAGCTGCTGCCATGCATCAGATCTAATGAGCTGATTAAGGTCTGAAACATTGTAAAAGAGTCTGAAACTTTGGCTCTCTTCGGGTGCTCAAACCTTTGCACAGTGCCATAATAATGTTTTGATTTTTGTTTCATTTATGTCAAAAAACTTAACTATGCATCAATGTTTGCTGAAAATAGTGTGTTTTTTTCCCCATGTTTTAGAGTGACTCTGTTTACATCTTTTCAATTACAAAATCACCAGAATCTGTTATTTATCAAGGTGTGCCCAAACATTTGCATAAGACTGTATTTGTAAGAGCAGCATGACAGTTTCTTAAAGGTTTCTGGCCTTTCCATACAGGGACCAGGATTTTTTTAGATTGCCTGAATATGACCTAAAAAATTCCAAAAGTGACTACCGTATATCTTCCCATAGTAGCCCCAACGTTTATTCCAAAAAATATTCGTACAGCCAGGTGTTTAATAGAGACAGGTGTTTGTTGGAGACGGGTGATTATTAGCCTCACAGATGGAATGGAATGGTATTTACGGCCACAAAATATCAGGAGAGGTGTGTTTCTGATGGGGAGCGGAAAACGGATGGGCACTGCTGGCAGAAGAAGGGTAGAGTTAGAGTTTGTTAGAGAGAGTGAGTTGAACAGCAGCTCGTTTAAGGAGTGAAAGAGCACGAACATTACAGAGAGAGTCAGGAAAGAGCTGAGACTGTCATTTTGTGCCAAATGGAACTAATAAAACCCGGGTCCCAATGACATCACGCTCCATGTGAATTCTTTGAGCGGAAAAGAACCACGGTCACGGAACAATAAACTGGAAAAGGTAGCAACATTGAGATGAAAGGACTAAATTTACAAAGAAATTTCGTTCAGTCTTTCTCCCTTCCTTGATAGCATCAGACGACTAAACAGTTTTGATAGGAAAAGGTACTTACAGTATGATTCACTGCAGGAGGGTGGAGCCCAGGTGGTACGAAAAAAGAATTAGTGTACGGAAAGTCCAGTGGGTCATTGGAGATTGATGTTTACTACAGACCAGCGTTTACTACAGATCGACGTTTACTACAGACCTGCGTTTGCTACAGACTTGCGTTTACTACAGACCAGCGTTTACTACAGACCAGCGTTTACTACAGACCAGCGTTTACTACAGACCAGCGTTTGCTACAGACCAGCGTTTACTACAGATCAACATTTACAACAGACCTGCGTTTGCTACAGACTTGCGTTTACTACAGACCGGCATTTACTACAGACCAAAGTTTACTACAGACCTGCGTTTTCTACAGATCGGCGTCTACTACAGACCAGCGTTTACTACAGACCTGCGTTTGCTACAGACCTGCGTTTACTACAGACCGGCATTTACTACAGACCAGAGTTTACTACAGACCTGCGTTTTCTACAGATCGGCGTCTACTACAGACCAGCGTTTACTACAGACCTGCCTTTACTACAGACCGGCATTTACTACAGACCAGAATTTACTACAGACCTGCGTTTTCTACAGATCGGCGTCTGCTACAGACCGGCGTTTACTACAGACCTGCGTTTACTACAGACCGGTGTCTGCTACAGACCGGCGTTTACTACAGACCTGCGTTTACTACAGACCAGAGTTTACTACAGACCGGCGTTTACTACAGACCTGCGTTTACTACAGGCCGCCGTTTACTACAGACCGGCGTTTTCTACAGATCGGCGTGTACTACAGACCTGCGTTTACTACTGACCGGTGTTTTCTACAGACCAGAGTTTACTACAGACCGGTGTCTGCTACAGACCGGCATTTACTACAGACCTGCGTTTACTTCAGACCAGAGTTTACTACAGACCTGCATTTACTACAGACCGGTGTTTACTACAGACCAGAGTTTACTACAGACCGGAGTTTACTACAGACCTGTGTGTACTACAGACCGGAGTTTACTAGAGACCGGTGTTTACTACAGACTGGAGTTTACTACAGAACACCGTGTACTACAGACCTGTGTTTACTACAGATCGGCGTTTACTACAGACCGGCATTTACTACAGACCTGCGTTTACTACAGACCGGTGTTTACTACAGACCGGCGTTTACTACAGACCTGTGTTTACTACAGACCAGCGTTTACTACAGAACAGCGTTTACTACAGACCAGAGTTTACTACAGACCTGTGTGTACTACAGACCGGAGTTTACTACAGACTGGAGTTTACTACAGAACGCCGTGTACTACAGATCTGTGTTTACTACAGATCGGCGTTTACTACAGACCGGCATTTACTACAGACCTGCGTTTACTACAGACCGGTGTTTACTACAGACCGGCGTTTACTACAGACCTGTGTTTACTACAGACCAGCGTTTACTACAGAACAGCGTTTACTACAGACCAGAGTTTACTACAGACCAGAGTTTACTACAGACCTGCGTTTACTACAGAACAGCGTTTACTACAGACCAGAGTTTACTACAGACCGGTTGTTACTACAGACCGGAGTTTACTCCAGACCAGAATTTACTACAGACCGGCACCTGCTACAGACTGGCGTTTACTACAGACCAGTTGTTACTACAGACCGGAGTTTACTACAGACCGGCAACTATAACTCACCTGCGTGACTGAAGGTCACAGGTTCAAGTCCCATCCTGGGAACTGTCCCACTTCACTGCTCCCCTGGCGCTGCCCGCTGCTCCACGTGTGCACGTGTGATGGGTTAAATGCAGAGGTGGCATTTTGTTGTGGTGCACTGTGTGCTGTGGTGTGTTCACAATGACTAATAGTCACTGTCACCTGTCAAAGCCCAACTGTAAAAATATTGAAATAGTTTATGGCACAAGAATGATTTCATTTCAGTTTTGAATCACAGATCTATCAGATATTAGTGTTATATATTACAGTGTACAAATGGTTCTTAGTTCTCTCTGGAACTTAACGCAGACCCAACATGAAGCAGCCTATCAACAGTATCACTGTGACAATGTCAGTCACATGATCTTAAACTTGACCTTTACAGTGCTTGATCCTTATTGTCATTAACCTAATTTCAAAGCTTATTTTCTTTAAGCACTGTTCACAATACCAAGGTTCTTATTTCAGTGACACTCGAGTCCCCATTCTCTCCACAGAAGAGCAGCAAATATGATCTGACTGCAGCCCAAACTCATACTGCTCATCTGATTCAATCTACCCCACACTGTCACTGTAGTCGTCTTATACTCTTAAATAGGAGCATTAGACTCCGGAACATGTGACAGAACTCTCATCATATGAATCCCCAGGAGGAAACGGACCCGTAAAGGATCATCATCCTTTTTATAATCCAGATTGATCAAACACTGCTAGAGATGTACAGCAATCAGTAATAACGTACCACCTGCCCAATATTTTATAAGCCCACCTCGTGGTGCCCAAACAGCTCAGAGTCTTCGAATCTCAGTATATGGCACCCAGAGTTGGCAGCAAATCCTTTAGATCTTGTAAATTGCAAGGTGGAGCCTCTATGGACCAGATTAGTTTGACCAATATGTCCCACAGATGCCTGATCAGATCTGACTTCTGATCAACACCAAACACCAAACACAGTCAACAATGTTTAAGAAGATGGTAAGTATCATTCACGTGAAGACCAGGATCTAAGGTTTCCCACCAAAACATTACCCTAAAGAAACACACTCCCCATGGCATAGTACAGACGTCCCCAAACTTTTTCACGCCACAGACCGGTTTAATGTCAGACAATGTTTTCGCAGACCAGCATTTAAGGTGTTGCGAATAAAAACAACAAAATAAAATGATACGACAACACACAAACTGTGGTATTGTGTAAATATAATAATAAAGGTGAATCCACTGTGTAATTGTGTAACTTTATTAGCAGCGTCTTT